>CABFWO010000280.1:243764-279406 GCA_902155825.1 Timema genevievae | reverse complement strand
ATATATATATATATATATATATATATATATATATATATAGAGAGAGAGAGAGAGAGAGAGAGAGAGAGTATTGCCACTCATTGACCAAGCATATTGGAATAATCCTAGAGATTATCAACTTGATATAACTCATGACTTAGGTAACAAACACTGGCCCTTGTTGTCAAAAATGCCACCAGTCAGAATAATGGCACCGAATAGCTGTACAATGTACAAAATAGAACATATGTTTTACTGAAACCTTTGGAAATATTGAGGCAGTTATTTATAAAATAGCTATGAAAACCAAAAACTTATTTTTAGACAACAAATTGTATTTTGTGACTATGAGTACAGTGGAATGTATATTCTTCATATATTGAAGATTGGAATATTTCTCATTAATAAAATCAAAAACATTGTCTTGCTACAGCTTACAGAACTATTTTTGGATATATTTGCTATCATCAGAACTTTGTTTCTGTTTATTTTGAGTAGTACAAGCTTGTTCAATAATTAGATCAATTTATTTTTCAATCTGGAAACTTGTGCTGTATTGTTATATTTTGTTTGAACATTTGTAAAACTATGGATTTGTCAAGAATCAAGCCTAGCATTTTCTGGCATAATCTTATTTTTTTAATGTAACTTTGGTGAGTTTATTATTGATAAATTTCTTAATAGCTAACTTACACATGATAAATGTCAAGTTATTTGATTTGTCACAATAATTAACTTGTCAAATATCAAAAAACTAACTTATTATACATATACCAGTGATATCAACCTTGTAGGACTACATTGTTTATAGTAAATGATTTAGTATAGTATCCTATATGGCTTAGGAAAAATAAATAAGAATAAGACTTGAAAAATATGATCTTATTCAAACAAAATTAAAATCCTTTTCGGCACAGTAAAATATGTTAATTTCTTCTAATGGTGTATAAAAAGCAAGACTAGGCTTCAATGTCCCACTAGTAGTTCAAAAACATTAAATATGTAGCTGCGAATTTGCTGAAATGTTGGAAGTATTACAAAACTTGTTTCAAAACTCCTGCTCCATTAGTCTATTTGATCACTTCTGTTTAAGCAGCATCACTTTTATCAGTCGTCTAAGGTTTTTTGTCAATGTGAGGAAGGCCTACACAATCTCTTCATTAATGTCTGAAATTACACTCGTAAGCTGTGATCCACTGTGGAATATCTTAATCTTATTCAAAACTTGGAAGTTATTTAAGCGTTTTCAAAATGCTACCAGTTACTTCATCCAATTGCTTGTTTATTTTTATCGAGATCCATTACCTCGAGCCATACTTCTTGTCCACCCTAGCAGTGGTGTGTCATGAAGTATTGCTAGGGTAAGCAAAGTTTGTTAAAAATGAACCTGTGAAATATTACCCCATTTGATCAATCACACATAGGTCTCACATTGGAATTCATTTTCGTTGATACCTTGCCAATGAGTGATGAGAACATTTCACAGATACAGTTTAAACTCGCTCTGCTTGCAATGGCAGTGTTCCCCCAACATGTCATTGATCTCTAGATTCAACAATCAAGTAAATAACGTATGTATTTATGATCCTTTTTTAGTCTCTCACTTACAGTTTATCTACCCTCGCCAATATGAGATTGTAAAAACTTTTTCTAATAATGATATTTTAGTGGAAAACATGACACATTAACACTGTCAGAAGTCACTGCCAATTAGATATGGGTATATTAGAAGTAGGCCTATGTGCTGAGCCACAAAAGTGGTCCAATTTGTATACTATCCTGCACATGATGTGACATGATGGCGGTCCAGAAACACATTTTGAACACCGTGAATAGTTAACGCATGAGTTGAAAACTTTCCCTTATACATTTACTCCATTAGACCCACTAGAATGTACATGTAGCTGAATGTTCATACTAATGTAAGGGCTAAGATGATAGAAAGAGAAATAGCAAAGGCACATACATGTGAGGCTGTGATACTCGGTATGAGAACTACTTCTCAGGGGTGTGGGGTGGACGCTTACTCGAGTGTATGTGGGGAAACCTGAGCAGAGATTGTCCATATCTTTGTAAAACCCAATTAATTCAAAGACAACTTAATCCCTAACAAGGTTCTAATGTACTCTACCACAAATAAAATATTTACCAGTGAAACCAACATAACAACCACAACAATATAAAATATTAATATCAACCTAGTACATTCAACACTAGTGGCCAATTTCATAGTCAGAATGAGTACGCTTCAAGTGTGGCGCTCCACTAAATACATGACGATGCCTACCAAAACTTGTATGGAATGAGCCAGTTTCGCATATGAAACTGGCCCATTCCATTCTGATCTAAGTTCATGTCATCCTGTATTTAGTGGAGCACCACACTTGAGGCATACTCAATCTGACTATGAAACTGGCCCTAACTCTATGATAACTTAATACTAAAAGTGTCCATGAAGCCAATTTATGGTATGGGCCTATTGGTGTATGTATACATGTCATCATCCAGTATAATGCTAGAATCTGAAAATCACAGTTTTGATTCCTATCATAATCCATAGTTTTATTAACGCATTTGATGTTGATGTCTAAAAGCTAACTTATTGTTGGGTGAATTTAAATACTACTACCCCTTTATGGCTTGAAATATGTTATTTTTAGCTGAAAGTGATAAATATTGCATAAATTTTTTAAATATTATTTATCAACATTATCTTTTACTTACAAAAAATTTAATAATTAAAAATACAAACTTGTGTATGCAAATAAATTAAGATGAACCCTAAGCTCGTTCTTTGGACGATATTATGAATTAAAAGGATAGACAGCCACCATTTAAAGGATAATGATAGCAAGGACCCTTTATAAAATATTAACTTTAATAATTTTAGAGTTAGCATTAAGGTGGCCACCCTAGTCAGCAAGAATATCAAATGCTGCCGGCACACAGCTTGAAATGCAATGATCTGTCTCGTTTTCTGGAATGACTCAATTTTGTCTATCTTATACTCCCTTTTGCCTTTCACCTACAACCCACCCTTTGTCATGTCAATATGAAAGAGGATAGAGAAAACTAAGAAACTTATCAAAAGGTTAAGTAGAAAGCTCGCTGCTAGTTCTCGCATATCTAAAATTTTCTGGTGTGCGCCTATTTGTTAGAGAAAGACTAATTAATCTCGAGGTCATTTACATCCAGCCTAGTCTCATAGCTCTGCAAATATGCTTAAAAAGTCATTGAAAATGGTCTAGTGTCACATTTTCACATTTTTTCCTTAACAAACCTATATTTTGAGTTTTAGTCATAGAAAAAAAAAGAGTTCTGTTGGACTCCTTCAACTTTTATTTTGGTGTGAACCATATTTTGAAATAGCATATCGTAGAATTAAATATAGCTTAGAGCTGAACATCTGCCCAGCAATTTCTCATCCCCTGGCAACATTTTACTAAATTATAAGTGTTATTTTCTAGGTAAGGCCTAATGATACTATCCATAAAAAGCAAGAGTCGCAGATCACATGACTTGTATGAATATACTAAATAAATCTTAGTAACTGCCATGTATGGTTCTTCTTACTAAAACCCAACTATATCTTTGTGAAGGTTCACCACTCTTGAAATTCCAATGGAATACAGCACTGGTTACACAGTGATTATTTTTTTCAAGCTTACACTGCCACAAACAGTTTTATCACTGGCAGTGAAAAGTTGAATTAGTGTTTGTGTAACTAGTGTATTTTCTACTGGATTTTTAAGATCAGTGGCCCATCACAGTGGTTCCATCCTTTTAACTCGCAATCATTTTTAATAATGTCCATGCCAAAGAAATTATTTCGAAGTCAATTCATTACACAACTCGCTGTAGTTTGCAGTTTATAACAATATTATAAATGAATATGAATAATTAAGAATCTAAATAAAAAATAAACATTATAAACAATTTGATAACACAATTTTAAGCTATCTCAAACTTTACTTATATAAAATATACTGTATATTTATGTGAAAGTAATTTGCCAAATGTTAAAAATGAACTGTGCCATGCACCAATTTAGAAATTTAACTGTTAGTATTTTTAAGGTTGGATTTATTGCTTATCAACAGTGAAACATATCCATGTTTCAGACTGATAAAAAATGAAAAATGTGAGTATTTAATAATATGAATATTGTATGAATGTAAAATATATATACAAATTAGTTATATGTGATATATAAAATGATATTTTTAATTAAAATTGTATATTTATCTTGGTGCAAACTATTTTAAAGTGCACAAATATTTTAAATATGTCACTCATGTATCTGACTGAGATGTGTTTTAATTTTTATTTGTGGCTTTGAAAAATTATAAAAAAAAACTTACTTAAATGTTGTCATGTCTCCACAGTTTTAATCATAAACCAAGATAACAACTAAATTAATGAGAAATGTTTTTTATATATAGTTTAATATTGAATTAAAAATAGTCTCTACCAGTATGATAATTTTATAAATGATAATAAATTAAAAGCTACCAATGTATTGTTAGTTTTGTTAATTTGTCATCATACTATTTTGTATGAAAAAAATATTTTGAAACATGTTCAGTAATAGTTATTTTATAAATAATTGAGGAAACTTATTCATAAATACAGTATTGTAAGATTTCAAGTAACTACTTCTGGTGAGCTAGACATGGACATTTGAACAGGTGTGTAGTGACAAAACAACATGTACGCATGATGATAAGTTGTGGATGTATAAAAGTTGACTATTATATTAGGGTTCATGACTAGGCCTGCGGTTTTTATTGTTTTCATAAGGTTAAGTTTGTTCTGCGCCTGTGTGGTCTAGTGGTCAGAGTGCCTGGCTACAGATCTAGATGTTTAGCATTTAGACGTTTAGCAGTGAGTCTGGAATGGGGTCAAACTCAGCCTCGTGTGGACAAATGAGGAGCTACTTGAATAAAGAAGTAGCGCCTCAAGTTTAGAAAACTGAGACTAACGGCAGAAAGGCTCATCGTGCTGACCACATGACACACACACTATCTGCCAATGTTGACACTATCATTGCTAACGGTGGTGGCTGCTCGGTTGGTGTAGATTGCTTGCGGACTTAAAACTTTTTTTTTTAGGTTTATTCTGCATTGTGAGAGCATGGAAGAGATGTAGGATTACTAGTAATACATTTTCTATGGAAATAATTTAATGTTTAAACCCAAAGAGAGGGAAAGGAAATACTCTTAATCTATTTTCTCTATCCACCTATGATACTACCAACCCTACCAAGTAAAATTGCATGTTCAACCTAACCAGAAGTATGTATGTAGGCTATTATCTGGTGACCAAATTGCACCAAGCCAGTGGCGGCTCGTCTATATTGTACCAAGGCTAACACTTCATTTCTCACCATCCAATTGTTCAATCCTTTTCTAACATGTCTTTAAATAAACATGATATAGTTGGAGAAAATGGAGCACAAATAAATACATACATACATACATACCTACCTAATCAGGATGTCCACTTATGGGGTAGGCAAGAAACTGTGCTTAAGGGGCGTTCAAGTATTACGTAACCACCTTACAGGGGAGGGGGTTCGAACTTTGCTTATTTTTGCTGAAAAGGGGGTAGGGTGGATCAGAACAATGCTTACATAAGAAAGAGAAAGACGAGAGAGAGAGAGCGCATTGCAAGCCGCTTGGCCTTCTTACAGCTTTGAGCAGCCATGAAGATGCTGAGTGGCTAAACGAGGAAGAAGTGCCTGGAGAAGCCTATAAACGTAAACCAAAGTTTGAATGACCTAGCCCCCCAATAGAAACATAATAATTGAAAGTGTTGAGACATCGATTCAAGAACCTTGGTCATTGGATTAAATGGAGTTTAAGGTGTTTTTTTAATAAATATAATATTCATGTACTCACTAATAATACTATTTTTATAACTTCAATTAAAAGTATACTAAATTTTTTAACTTTTCTAATGTTATAACTTGTTTTAATTTTATCTGTTCAATAAATTTAAATTCATTGTATACCAGTGTTAGTTGTCAATTATTTCACAAAATTAATTTACACCTCTATGTTAATAATTACCAGCAATTTATAAATTGCAGGAATTTTTAATTTATTTATTTTTTCTTGTCTTACTACCTAGGCAAATTTGCATGATAAAAAGAATGGTTATTCCTGTTGACAAATGAAAAAAGTTGACAAATCTTACGTAGGCAAGAGAGGGGGAGGGGCTTACGCATTTGCTTATTTTTGCTTACAAGAGGGGGGAGGGGTTAAAAATGACCAAAAATGTGCTTATGTAATACTTGAATGACCCCTTACTGTAAAAAATTTAAGCTGGTAAAAGAACACATTTTTTAATAATATTGTTTAAGTTAGATTTTTTTTACATAGCGTCTTACTACCCGTCTGGATTGTATGCTAATAATAATAATAATAATAATAATAATAATAATAATAATAATAATAAATTATACAAATTTAAATTTGATTTAATATAAATAATCAATTGTCGAGTATATAGTGAATCTCATAATATTCCAGGTTTGTCAAGTACTATATTACTGACAACTATTCTAAGATTTTGTAGCAGGAATAATAGTTATATAAAAGAATGTGCCTTATTTAGGATATCTAAGACTTGGATAATCCAAATCAATGGAGTTTATAAATTGACTCCTTCTAACAGCCTATTACCAGCATAATTATCTTTGTGCATGTTTAACTGGCATGCTGTTTTCACCCAGAAGGTTGGGATTAGTTATGAATCACAGCTGGACACAATGGAGGGGATTAGGTTTGAATCACAGCTGGACACAATGGAGGTAGATGGCTACATTCTGATTTTTGCTTTGGTTTTTCTATCCCCACTCCAAGTGAATGTTAGTGCATTGCCCTTAATTTCATTTCTCTTATTGTGTCCCTAAATTAGTTTAAGTTGCAGATAGATTGATCACCCAACCATAAAATCACTATAAAATCTTACCTGTTCATGCTCACTACACTACAAAGCCACGAGCCGCCATTGCATTATTTAAAAACATCTTTTGCTTTATGAGATACAAAAAAATTAGGGCTAGTGTGCAGAAACTAATTAATATGACCTACATTTGTTTTTAAGATATTAAGTTGAAATTATACTATAGTTAAACAAGATTTATCATTTATATTTTTAACAGTGTAAAAACAATTTGTATGGATTTAAAAACGATAAAAATCGCTAGATAAGTAGTACAATTTAATCTTTGTGGTGCTGTTGGAATTGTTTACTATTTGAGATACTAGTTCAACAGTTGAAAAATTGAATGAAGCAAGGTTGTAAGTTGTCAGTACATCAAAATTCTTCAAAATTAATTAAGCTAGCTAATTAGTGTGCAGGTATGAACTTAAAACTTTACTCATAAGTTTGGGGTTCAATCCCAGATGATGTGCACCATGGGTGCTTTTTTTTAAATTGTGATTTTCTGTCCTCTCTCCACATAAATGCTGGTCAATTTCCTTAGAATCTATTCTACTATTTTTATTTCCTTGAAATGAACAGTTTAAGTTGTTACTAACACATAATGCCAATAAAATGTACCAATATAGTATAGAAGGGAAAGTTAATGCATTTATATAGAGAAGAAAATGTTGAGACAAAACATAAATTCACATGAAAATAAAATATAAGCTTTCATCAAAACAAGTGGTTCCCTCATGATTTAAGAACTAATGCACTTAAAAACCCATTATAGATATTAATTTTCATCACCATGATTCTTTGAGAATTGAAAACTAATGCACAAACAAACATATTTTAAACATTAACTTTCATCAAAACGTGCGGCTTCCTCGAGAATTGAGCTCAAGTGATTGGAAATAAATAGTGATTTGTTTTGTCAATTTTTACTCCTGCATTACCCAGGTATGTGTGCTATTATCCCTTTTAATTTTAGCTATGATCTAGCCCAGTAGACAGTTAAAAACTATTTTTTTAAAGACTAAAATATTAACTATTTATTTGAAGTTATCACCAACATTTTATTTGCAATTAGTAAAGTTTCAAGCACCCTTTGGAATAACTGTGTACTGAAGAGGGCAAAAAAAGAGTTATTCATAACATTGTACCACATAAACTTTGGTTTTGAAGAATCCAACTTACAATTATGGTCTAAGTAAATGTTTAGTAGTATTTAATGACTTTTTTGTATTCATCTTTTTCTCTTTGTATATGTTCCACAACCTCTTACGTTATGTCACTCTTCACAGCAATCGATCATTTGTATCTCAAAGCTTCTTTCGCCTGTTCGTTCCACCATGGATCTTTTTTTTAAGTTTCCCACCACAGCAGAGCCACACACATCTTTTGCACACTCAACTATGGCCTCGTTTATTTAGTTCCAAGCACTTTTTATATCATTAGAATTTATTTCAACATTCCATTCATGCTTTAGCAAGGTTAATTTTTTGCGTATCAATCTTTGATATTCTGCTTTCACATTTTATCCTGCAGTTTTTTTCACTTTTACTATTACTTGCTTATTATTCATGCTCTTCTTCCTCGCAAAATTTCTACCTAATTCAAATATTGAGATCACTAAGAAGTGATCCATTCCACTTTCAGCTTCACGCAGAGCCCTAAAATTCTTTATCAAACTTGTGGCCTTGTAGGCAAGTGAATATCTTTGTGCTTAAACCATGTGTACAAAGTTTTTTTTTTAATTAATTTTTGTTTTTCAATTATATGTTAAAAATGTAAATCAATTACTGAAAGCGATTAACATGCGAAGCAACTAACTAGTGAGACTTTTTCTTTAGCGCTGCATTTTTCTACCCGTTTGGGTTATGAGCTTATGTACTAATTATGCTAATAGTTTTAGGGATTAGTGAGGTTATATTTTTGAAGAAAAGTATCTGGATTTGTGTGGGGAGTGTGAAAGAGTGAAAAACAATTTTGAAAAAACCACACTCAGTAATCTGACCAAAATTCGTACCTCAATTTACTGCGACCATGCGGCCACCGAAGCAGGTTAGTGAGACATTACATGGCAGTACAAGTAGTAGTGACTATAACAAAAATTTAATTTGCTCAATTTTTTTAATGGTACTATTATCTGGAAAAAAAATTCAACTTTGGATTCGCTCCTGTTTAATCATCATTATAGTTTCTTAAAAAGTGTTAAATGTATTATTTTGTTAATTAGACACCATAGCGCGATACCTTTACTTTAAATTAGATCATAAAGTGTTTCGTTTTACCCCTCAGAAGTGAAAAATGTGTGGCAGATCTATAAAGAGCTAAAAAACTTTATTTATAATTTATATATATTGTCTTGTCTTTAAAATAAGATTAATACAGTTGAGCCTACTTTAAAGATAATTATGGAACCTACAAATTGTGAATGTTATTTGAATATAATTTTAAAAATTATGCTTATTAGAAGAAACATTGTTTGAAAAATAGCATATCGCAGACAAACTGCCTGTGAGAATTCTATACCTAAGTCACATTTCTTAATTTACCCACAAACATTACTAAGCATGAATAATTTTGTACCAAAAATGATTTTTTTATATATATATATATCAAATAATTAACTTCTAAAATAAACTACTGAAGTAGACATTTATGCAGTTAGATGTCATGATGAATAAAAACTTAAAATTGAACTAAGTTGTAAGTGCATTACAGCTGTTTAAAGTGGCACGTGTCTAACTTTCCAGTTCCCCCTAATAGAGTGACATATGATGAAGAAAATTAATCTGAATATGCCAGCATTTGCCTGAAAATATGATGAGAAAATTACTTCTAGTGCAACCAATCTGGATTGAAATCAAATTATTAACTGTTGGTTCCAAGCTGAGCACATGAGACAATTTAGCTGGTTCGTGTGTCACTGTTAAATAATGTGTAAGTATACATGTACAAATTTGTGAAATAAGTCAAAACTATGTTCACAAAAATGTTGCTAAGTGGGATTTGATTGTTGGTAATTAATCTAAAAATACAATATAAGATTTTCAAGGAGACTAAAATTGTAAAATTGTATTTGTTAAGTTGACTCAACTATAGCGAATATGTTTTGGTTAAAAACTTTCGAAGTGATATTAAATTTAAGTTAGACAAAAACCAAATTAGTGAATCAATGACTATTTTACGGCTACTTAAGTCTATAATATGTATGAAAGTAACCCCAATTTCAGATGAATGTTCATTAATTCTACTATTAAAGAAAAAAACACCAACTAAACCATATATTTAACATGGAAGAATCCCTTAACATTTAAGTAGGAGTGTACAAACTTTTAAAACAATACAATTTTTAATAAATAATTTCAAATATAACTCCAAATGTAATTTTAAAAGCAAATTTTAAAGTGATTTGTAATCAAGGTGAATATGGTAAAAATCTAATAATTACTTTACTTTTGAAAACGGTTACTGGTAAGACACAGGTGAAAATTACACTGAAATTAAACCTTGAGCCTAGTGTTCCATAATGGACCAATCCTAAATCATCTTTTAAAGTGGGATGGAAGGGAACAAGAGTAAGCAATTAGGGCTTATTTCCAAGAGCAATTTGACCATAGGAATGAGGGAAAACATATTTTTCAAGTATTTTCTTATCTCAGTAGAATTCTTTAGTGAATTATTACGTTATAGTCTTGAATCCCAAACAGCCAATAGCATCCATATATCACTAATAAACATCTCCGCAGATCTAAACTCGTTAGAATGATTAACCCAACACAACAACATGTGACACACTCTTTCGAAAGAATCACACTTATTTCTGCCGCCTGTGAAAACATTACTAGGTAATCAAATCAATGTATCTATACTGGTCGCACCACTAAGAATTGTACAGCTAGTCATGACAGTTGACCATGCGCGACAATCGGAGAATCTCTCATGGCTCTTATATTATGTTTGCAGCTTTTAAGCTAAAAAACTATTTTTATCCATAGTAAATAAAATATTGCAGCAGTAGTAATGTTTAGTTTAATTTCCTACACATATAAAATACCAAAGTTCTTAAATATTTATTGTGAGTAATATAACATTTGAACAGAAAATTTTTAAACAGACATAAAATTATTATTATTATTTAGCACCGCGTCTTACTACCCGTTCGGGTTATACGCTTAAGTACTAATTACGCTAATGGATTAGAAATTGGGAAGGTTAAATAGAGGAAGTGAACCCGCATTTGCGTGGAGGGAGAGTGGAAAACCATTTAGGAAAAACCACCCCCAGTTCACCTGACCGAGATTCGAACCTCGATCTCCCCGTCCTCGGCAGTCAGGCTTAACACGACTAGCGTGTTAGCCAACTACGCCACCGAGGCGGGAAACAGACATAAAAGTTCTTGGTTAAATCATGTAATGTTCATGACACACAAGTTATAAACTGTTGAGATCACAATATGTAAAGAATTAAACTAAATGTATGTACTGTACCGAAGCAATATTTGATTTATTTTGTCCAAAAAAGTTTTAACTTAGCTATGTGATATAAATTAAAAAATATGGAGCTTAGCTCAAGTTCTCTTCCATACGACTTTTAACAAAGACACTTCAGTTTGATGATATGAAACTATATTTTAGCAACGTGTCTTACTAACCCTTCAGCTTATACATGTTATAAAACTATTATTTATCTAGTTTGACCAGATTTATAACTTCAAAAGTTTGTATTCCTAAACTGTTCTGTGTGTGATGTGCAAAATGTAATGGAATATTATATTACTATACATAAATGTGATTCTTGATGTACCTTAAACTCAACTTTTAAAGCGTCCTGTGTAAAATCTATTTATATGTTACTTTTATTTTAGATTGTTTGAAGAAGCAAGTGATTCTCCAATAAATAAACTATTTTCAAATGAACAGCTTTATTTCAATGCAAAATTTGTAAAGTAGCCTACAAAATAATAATAAATTACAGGTGTGCGTGGTTTTAAATGTCAAAACCTAAGTTCAAATCTCCTTTGTTTGGACTTTTGACACCCACAAACACCTTCAACTCTTTGAAACATTTTAAAGGAAGAAGAAAAATTTGCTATGGGCCTAGCCTAATATGAACAGATTAGAAATATCAAACTAAATATGGTATATTTCAACATATAAAATATCTACTAAGGCCTAGACAATGACCTATATAATGTGGGCCTTAAGAATATATAGATTTTGTTGCCAGCATAAAATAATATACCAGTAGTGCGCTTTGATTTTTTCTCTACATATTTATTTTTACCTTACTTAGAGCTGTAACGATAAACCATACCTATCTCCTTGCCATATCCAACACTATATAGGTGTAGCAAGGAGATAGCTATTGTTTATAGTTACAGCTCTTACTTACTCTATGGCATTAGTAACTCGAAAGTTTATTGCCGCACTTACTAAAGTACGCCACCTATGCGCTAGTGCTTGAGCTAGTTCTATCCAGTCCACCTCATTACACCCTATCTTTTTCAGGTCAATTTTAATGTTATCCTCCCATCTGCATCTAGGTCTTTCCAATCGTATCTTCCGATTGGGTTTTCCAGTCAATCCCCTGAATGGGGTGCTAGTTTCTTCTATTCATATTGCATGTCCTGCCCACCTTAATCTGTTGATTATCCTAGCTAGCTACATCTTGTAATGACTACAGGGTATGTAGCCTAACTCATAATTATGTAACTTCCTCCGCCCCCCGTAACTTCAACCCTTTTTGAACCAAATATATTACTAAGCACCTTGTTTTCTTGTTTTCACCGTGTAAGGTAAGAGACCATGTTTAACAACCATAAAGAACAACCGGTAAAACTAGTATTTTGTATATTCTGAGTTTTAAATTCCTTGACGGCAGGCGAGAGGTTAACTTACTGACCAATTAATAGCATGCATTTCCTAACTGTACTCATTTCCTAATTTCCTCTTTAATATTGTTATTGCTACAGTAGCCCCATGGCTTCTTTGGTGCTGACTGA
Organism: Timema genevievae; assembly: GCA_902155825.1. Lineage (NCBI taxonomy): Eukaryota > Metazoa > Arthropoda > Insecta > Phasmatodea > Timematidae > Timema > Timema genevievae. Next base: position 266,484 of record CABFWO010000280.1, on the reverse strand, counting down.
CAGCTCACAGCTGAGAGCTGATGGCTTTGAAAAGTTACTAGACCAAATTATGTATCCCTACGCCGAACCATATGATCTGCAAAAACATGTGTTTAGCAGCTGTCACTTCTGACAGTCAAAATTTAGGTATATACCTAACTGTTGACTGTCAGAAGTCATCTGTGAACTGTCAGTCAGCACCAAAGAAGCCACGGGGCTAATGTAGTTAAGATTTAAACCCATTACCCATATCAAATGATATGTTGTTCAAGATAATCTCCTCAATATGTGATGCACTTAATGGATCATTTAAAAATTAAAAGTGGGTAAAATAAAGTGACAACAAAATCCTTATCTTCAACTTTGGTTTCAATTTCGCTTCACATTTAAAAAGTGACCTTTGCGCATCTTTAGTAATGATTAATTTTAAACAAGGATAGAAGATCCAAGAAAATGTAACAAAAAACCACAATATGGTTCAAACAATTATTAAGAGTAGGCCTTCCGGTAATACAGTTCACTTATTAGTGCTGCCACTGGACAAGGAGGTAGTTGCTTTTTAAAGAAAATCTAGCCCTAATGTCCTTTATTTCAACTTAAGTTTTGTTTTATAAAAAAAAATTCAGGTAAAAGTACTTAAACCATTTATAGACACATAATAGTGTATTTCTGAAGTGAAAAGTTGACCTTAAGAGTTAAATAGTAGGCCCTAAATAAGAAATTCCATATTATTCTAGTCTTTTTTTATGTTTTTAACTTATTTATGTGAAGTATTTAACATGCACTTTTTGAACTGAGTGATTATATTAGCACAGAATAATTTCTATGAGTTAAAGAAAGGGCCTACCACGTACCTTTCAGGGTTCTTTGGCATGCCACAATCAATATGGGACTGACGGCTTTACTACCCTTCCGGAGGAAGCTGTGCTACGGATTTTTACCACTCAAGAAAAATTCGTCGCCCCCAGCTGGGTTTGAACCCAAAAATATTAGTTTGTGAGGTGAGCCCTTTACTCAAAGACCATTGAGGTTGACTCTTTTAAATCATTCTGAAGGAGTATTTACAGTTGTGAGCCTCACTCAAGGTATAAAAGATAGTAGGCCTATTATTACAAGTATGAAGATATTAATTTAAGATCAGGAAACCTCATTTATAATTTGAATGGCCACCATTTTTACACCAATACATTTGTGGCCGTACCTAACTAGACATTAAAACTATATTTTATAATGAAATAAATAGTAAGTTTTAAACTTATATGTCTAACATTTTTAATCACATCATAATAAAAACAAAACTAGTCTAATAGAACTTCTGGGTAACGTAACCCAGCATTGCCAATTTTTTTTTTTTTTCAGATTATAAGCCTATGTTTTTGTAATTATTACACTAATATGTTATGGACGAGGAAGGTTAAATTTTCGTGCGTGTACCCGTATTTGTGTGGAGGTAGTGGGAAATAATTTAGGCTGGAAAAATCCCTCTCAGTATAACCGGGATTCAAACCCTAATCCTACATGTGAATAACAGTAAATGTTATACACAAGGAGCACATCAGAGTAAAAATAATTTACCTACAATACTAACTAATATACAAGTGGATACCTGTAAAAAAACTAAAAGTTTCATCCGAAGGACATTATGTAGTCCAACGATATTACCTAAATCGCATAAAATACAAAACTAATTTAAAAAAAACTTTGTCGCATCTTAATTGAGAGTAGTCTTGTTTGTATTTTACTTAATTCTCTTAATTTGCCTAGGCTCAAATACAATAAATAATAAAAACCAGTACAATTTAACTTAACCTTTAAAATCTCATTATATTCTTAGACGATCGTAAAATTCGGAAGTTTATATTCTATGGTATGGTAGGCCTGGCAGATAAACTTATAGTGTGCTGCCACCTTCAGGTAGAATTAACAACTAATTTTTTTTTCTAACCACAGCCTACAAGGAGGTAAATTTAAATTATCTGGGCAAAATACGTGAAACTGTTTTTTCCCATCGTTTAGGTGATTGAGAAACTTTCATCTAATGCTTGTGGTATCACTGAAATAGTTAATATTTATGCAAGTCGTTTGTTAAGTTTTGTTTCATTTCAATTTGAGCTTCTTTTTTTTTAAATAAATATCAACTCAAGAAGGTTTGACAACAATATTGTTATAACAGAAATAATGATTCACTCTCTAAGTAATAGCCCTGTTACGATGCTTGACGGTGATAACAGTAAAGAAAGTGTTTACGAGAGTAATCAAAAATTGCAGAAAGAGGAATCTGCATCGAAATTTTGTGGCGTCGAGGAAGTGAATCGCAAGTTGTTTGACGATAGCGACAGTAACAAGCCAACATCTTACAAGTGTAGCAATTCACGGAAAAATATTGATTCAAGTGAGAAAATCATTTTGAATACAGGGCAGCTAGATCCTAGCCAACAGAAAGAACTGCCTTCAACTCCCACTCCTAGAACTGAAAGAATATATGCGAGAGATTCCCAAGAAATACAACAGCTAAAGTCTGCTGCTGCTTCAGCCCTCCTTCCTGATGATGAGCTTTCAGATTTGGAGGTTAAATGTTTTCCAGACTTAAATCAATGTTCGCCCCTCAAAAAGGAGCAATATTTATATTTACGAAATAGATTGTTGTATTTATGGATAAATAATCCTAGCCAAGAACTAGTCTTGGAAAACGCCCTCGAGGAAATTAAATGTTCAAATAAAGAACAGCGATTAATGGTTGTAACCACACACGCTTTTCTTGAAAGACAAGGCAAGATTAATTTTGGAGTCTTTAACCGACTAAAACCCCTCCCATTGTTAAAACGAGCCAAAATAATCGTGATTGGAGCTGGTGTGTCTGGTTTGGCGGCAGCGAGACAGCTAGAACATTTCGGAATGGAGGTGGTTTGGTCATTTTGGAAGGAAGAAACAGAGTTGGAGGCCGGGTTCATACCTTTAAGAAACCCCCATTTTACGCCGACTTAGGTGGGATGATCCTCACGGGAGTCGTCGGTAACCCTCTTACAATCTTGACTCAACAGCTGGGCATGGAGACGAACGTCATAAATCAAGATTGCCCTTTGTACGATTCAACTGGCAGGCGGATCTCCAAGAATAAAGATGCAGTGATCGACCGGGAATACAACCGCCTTCTAGACGCTACCAAATATCTCTCAGAAGAAATGAATTGTGAGCACTTCAACGGAAAGATTGAATCTCTAGAAGACTCGCTGAAAATCCTCCTCACGCTTCAAGAGAAAAAAGTTCGTGAAGACAATATCAATTATCTTGAGACAATAATCTACCTCCAAGAGGAGCTGAAGAGTAATCAGCAGGAAATGTGCTCCTTGATGGAGAGGATAAAAAAACTCCGACAAGATTACGACGTATCTAACCAGACCTCTGACCGTAGTGACATCACGGAGGAGTTTGTGGTTCGTACGAAGGCCCGAGATCTCTCGACCGCCTGCAAGAAGTGGGACAAACTAAAAGAATGCCAGGAGGAGATCGAAAAAGAACTACAAGAGCTAGAGGGCTCACCACCATTTTGGGTGTATATGCACGAGAGGTAAGCCACCACAAACTATTGATTGGGGTTATTCAGTACCTACACAACTTCAATTAGAATTCTTTAAAAATTAAATGGAAAAATGTTTGGCAAAGGCCTCTTAATATTAGGTAATAGTAGGTAATATTACCGTACGCAATATTTAACTCCACGATGCGTTATTTCAAAATATGATTACTGCCAAAATAAATTTGATAGTTTATAACAGGGTTCTTTTTCCTTAACAGCCCTATATTTTGAGTTTTATTAATGAAATAAAAAAAGTGTGGAAATATAAGATTAGGTAGCTTACTTACAACAAATTTGTAAGTATATTTGCAAAGCTATGAGACTAGGCTTTATGAAACTAGCTCTAGATTTAGCCTTCCTCCAACAAAAATAGTATATTTTGTATAGACTCACAACAGAAAAATGTAAAATATTTTAAAACTTGCAGCTAGCGTTCCTCATTACCTTAAGATAACAAGTTTCGTAGTTTTATTTGCCCTCTTTCTTTCTGACATGACAAAGGGTTGTTGTAGGGCAGTGGCAAAAGGGAGTATAAGCTTAGACAGAATATAGAAGTGGTTCTAGAAAACGACACAGATAATAATTGTATTTTAATACTTGTGTGTGGTGTTATAACGATTTATTCTCTCTTGTCCGAGGCGGTCGCCTTAACTAATTACAGTAGTGAGGGACCTACTTATATACTAAATATAACATGGCGAAATATTTGCTAAGAATAAAAAACCAATGTCGCTATCTAGAAGATAAAAACATTTTTGTTCTTGAGTCAGATGCTGCTAAATTAATTGTACTGCTTATAAGAGAGCATCGTTTCTGCCCGAAGACCACATTTAATAAAATGAAAAATGCTTAGCTCTCATTAATACACTTTAAAATTGACAGTTCTTATTTTTTATGTTTTAGTAGAATTTTACACTATCACTTGATTTTGTTGACTTATGGAGTGTGGAGTATTATAGAAATAAGTAGGTTCTTTAGTACAAATATTTTTAAAAATTTTAAATTATAATAAAAAAACTCCATGATATGATCCCGCAATCGAGCTATACAACCTACCGAGCCACCGCCGCCATTAGTGATGATAGTGCCAACATTTGCGGATAGAGGGTGTCATGTGGTCAGAACAATGAGCCCACCAGCTGTTAATCTTAGTTTTCTAAACTTGAGCTGCTACTTATATATTCAAGTAGCTCTTCATTTGTCCTTGATAGGCTGATTTTGACCCCGTTTCAGATCTACTGTTTCAGAGATAAATTTTGGAAGAGCCAGGGATCGAACCTGGAACATCTGGATTTATGACCAGGATTTCTTTAGTAAAAATAAAGTTTTTTTAATTATAATAATCATATTAAATATTTTGGTACTCCTTATTGAAAGTTCTTAGCTATTTAAAAAATAATTTTTGAACACACATAATAATTTTAAATATGGTTAAATATATTTTTTTTATTTTTTAAACTTTCAACAAATGAGCTTCTTGGCAGCGCTCCAATTCTTATAGCTTAAAATTATATCCTTTACAACGTTTTGCTTTCCATTTATTGTAATATTATTTTCAGCTCCTTTTAACATAGTTTTGCCGAGATCTGACGTAACATAAATAAAATGTTGTAATTAGTTTTCCACAAATCGAGGTAATATTAGTTTAGAAGGCCTATTATTATGATAAATTAAATCGTCATTTATTAATAGCTACCTGGTTTTTAAAGTAGATAGACTATTAGGATTGTATAGGCGAAGAACATTGACTTTTCAATCAAACATCATTAGTTCAAATATACCTTTGCTCGTGTAGCATTTGGTTAAACTGACGCTATAATAAGTTAACATTAGTTCAACTGATTTAATTCGTGGTTAAATTAGTTAAATTGACTATAGAAAATAAAATTAGTCCAACTGGCTTGATAAAATGCTTCAGTGGCTGGGCGGTCTAAGGCGTCACTCTTGTTAGACTGACCTGGAGTTCAAATCCCGGTCGGGTCTACTGAGGGTGGTTTTTGCTAAATGTATTTCCTCCCCCCCTCCACGCAAATGTTGGTAGATTACTTCTGAAATACTTCCTTCCTCATCCCTACCCTATTATAGTAATTATCATACATGCGTATAACCTGAACAGGTAGTTGGACATGGTGATAAAAAAAACTGATTGTGTAATTGAGTAACATTAGTTTGAATGACGTCACAGAATAGAATTAGACTTTTCAATAAGGATTCATCAAGTTCAGCTGCCGTCATAATAGGATAGAATTATAACTGAATTTACCAAAAAGATAGGTAGCATTATTTTAACCAGCTTTCTACTTGGACAACATTAGTACAAGTGTCTTAATAATAGGATAGTATTAGTTTTTTTCTGCCTTTATCATAAAAAACATAATTTAAAATTAGTTCAATATTATCGCTGTAGACTGTTAGTTTAACTGACCAAATTACCGTGGGATATAAGTATCTGTTTATCCACGTGTACAGGGACCGTCGTATCCTGGATTGGTTCCTCGCTAACCTGGAGTTTTGCACCGCCGCTCAGCTGAGTGAGCTATCTTGTGACCATTGGAACCAGGACGACCCATATGAACTAGCTGGGAGCCACGTGGCGGCCACGCAAGGGCTCTCGCAGGTAAGGATGTGAAAAGTATCGATACTTTACCAATATCGATAGTTGACTTTCGATGCTAGTATTTTTTTACTCGATACATGTTTTCCTATACTTCTACTGATATTAGTACCCACACTCCGGTATCGGATCAGTATTGAGATAAACTTTTATCTTCACTCATGTTAGGATTAAATGTTTACCAGGGTGGACTGTGGAGGAAGAACAAATAACACTATTTCTCAATTTTCACTCATTTTCTTCAAGACAAGCAAAAATCAACTACTTGCCTCGGTGGCGTAGTTAGCTAACGCGCTAGTCGTATTGAGCTAAACTTTTGAGGACGTGGAGATTGAGGTTCGAATCTTGGTCGGGTGAATTGGGGGTGGTTTTCACTAAATGGTTTTCCACTCTCCCTCCACGCAAATGCGGATTCACTTCCTCTAAATTCCACCTTCCCAATTCTCAATCCATTCGCGTAATCAGTCCCAAGCAGGCGAAGCAGAAAAGTTTATATGCGTTTAGATACCAATATTTAGTGTTGTCGATACTTTTCTATGATACTAATTAGGTTACGGTATCGATATTTTTCTTCCTATACTTTTAATGAGCACAGTATCGATACTACATCCCTACTCACAGATACAGTGTTTGCTCCAGAAATGTTTCTAGCTATTGCTTTGCAGTGGTCTCCAACACAAATAGTCGTTAGCTTGGAGCGTGATGGCCTGTAACAGCGGTTCCCAAAAGTTTGGATCGCGGAGCACTTTTCAGGAGATAAATTCGTCACGTATCTACTGAAGCAATATTGGATTTATTTTCTTCGAAAAAAGGTGTTTTTCGCCATATAAACTGCAAAAAATACTGACCTCAGCCCACATTCCCTTCCATTCCTTCCACCTTGGTACTTAAAAACTAGCATAAGAGTGAAGAATGGTTGTAAGTCTATTTGAGTGTAACAAGAACTTCTTATGGTTTTATCTATACTCTTAAGATCGAGCCACAATAATACCTCCAGCCACAATAATAGGCGATTTTACAATGCCTTACTACAGGGTGGACCAACGTTTGTCATCCCAAGAGCCAAATCTGATAATCAGTTTGCACCACGGGCCGAGGATGTATTTAACAGTCCCATAAACCATATATAGGCCTACAAACAATACTTAATAAACAATAATTTTTAATAATTATATATAAATAATTGATTTTTTGTTGTTAGAATTTTTCCCATTTTTACCGCCAAAAAAGATTTTATTAATCACCTAAAAATGTATTATGAAATATGCATGCATAATTACTTTAACAAAACAACTTAGCATTATAAATATGCAGTCATACATATTTTTACCAATCAAATAAATGCATAGTAAAGTGTAATCATGAGCTTAGTAAATAAATACATATTTTTATTTGAATAATTATCTATTTCACATCTGCCATCGAGGGTTTCCCTTTAATTTTCCTCCAGGATACTGTGAGGGCTATATTTTCAGTGAAAGCGGGATCTCTGTTGGATCACGCTACCTTATGATATGGTGTTTGGTTCAGATCCCCGAGGCGCTGAGCTCAGGGTTGAACACGAGGCTGAACACAGTGGTGCGGATGATCCAGTACGGTTACGACGGGGTTAAAGTCACCGCCACATCTTCCAAAACCTCGGACGGTCTAGAGATCCACAAGGGGGACGCAGTGCTATGTACCCTTCCATTGGGTAGGTGGCGTACCTGAACTTTGGGCCAGTTATCATGTACTACTTTTTTTTTACGCTATGTGCTTATTAACTAATTACTCTGATGGTTTTAGGGATGAGTAAGGTTGTATTTAGAAGAAGTGTACCCGCATTTGTGTGGAGGGAGAGTGGAAAACCATTTTGAAAAAACTCAATACACCCAACCGAGATTTGATACCTCGATCTCCCTGTCATCGGCAGACTAGTCTAATGCGAAAGTAGCACCTTAGACCATGCGACCACCTAAGCGTATTTACTACTTCTGTTTTTCCCTCCTTACTAGAGTTAATAATATCTTAATTTTAATTTCTTAAGTCACAATGCATGATTTTTGATTTAAAGGTATTTTTATGTGTAATGCCGGGATCACGATCAGCTCAACGTAAATAAACTCGTCTGTGTGCTCAGGATTCGCGTAACGTAACGTAACAACTCTAGAAAAACACAGAAAATGGATTTTAATTGCTTGAAAAAAAAATCGTTCACAAAAATGAAACCCAAGAACTTAGGGTTAATTAGACTCCAATAAATTTCGATAAAGGCTTACTTGCTATACAAAATAAAGTGTAACAAGAGACTACGACGTTTTATAGTTCGCGAGATGCGGACAAACTAGTGTACGTTGAAGAGGTAATCTGCATTCCATAAACAAACAAATCAAGTACTAAATAGCTCTGTTGCTGTAGACTGATGGTTGGCTGGCTAGAACACATGATACCCTTCACTTAACGTTCATGTAGCATGAAAGTTTTCCTCTGGACAACTCTTAAGTTAAATGAACGTTAATTGTACGTTAAGTTAACTGCATCGTGATGGCTTTCATTTAAAAAGACGGGGGAAACATTTATGTTATGTTATGTTATGTTATGTTACGTGAACTTTAAGTTAATTCTGGTCCCGGCATTAATGATCACGTAACATAACGTACTTTTGTGTTAACGTTTTATTTATTCAAAGTTTATGACAGCTTGTGCAACTACAAATAAAGTTTATTACTTTTAATAGGATCAATTTAGCTGGTAATTGACAAAAAACGCAGCCGTGAATATTGTTACCTCAGTCAATAGCGTGTCTGCTTCTAAATCCATGATATAGCCCAAAAATATTACTTTTAAACATCCATAATGGGATTATTTCCTAGGCTTATGTATTGAAACGAACATTCAAAAATAGCAGCTTCACTCATGCTTCAGATAATATGAAACAACGTGTAAATGTATGAAAATTTCTTTAAAAAGTTTTAAATGTCACAAAACTTTCTTCCTATCTAGATCAAACAATAGCTGATATAAGTTACTCTCATAAACATTTCCCAAAGGTCAGACCTTGTCTCCACCGCCATATCTTTCGGTCTCCTGAGATCCTCTTCATGTCATTGTATTAAATGCATCCCATCTCATTAACCGGCCCAGCTTTGTAGTGATCAGTGCACCTGGCTACGAGCCTAGGTTCGACTCCCGGCTAGTACCTTGGGTATTTTTCTCGAACTACTACCCCAACAGTCACCAGGGTTTGGTTAATTAGCCTTAAGCTAGGTTGTATTTCCACTGATTCCACACCCTCGTACTCACTATCAACGCCATCTCATCTCATCGGGACACGCAAAGGGACTCCACGGAAAGGAAGTACGATTAGTACAGTCGTACGTCCCCTGGGCAACGGTACATTAGTACTGGCAAATCTTTCCACTACTGGGCTACGATTTATGCACAATATTACTCACCCATCACACTGATCTTATTCTTTAAGTAGGACATCCTTGGTCTTCCCCTCAATTCTTGTCATCAAAAATGTTTAGGATCATGTCTCCCAAGGAGCTTCGTTTTACTCTTTCCTGTTGTCTTCAGTAATTTCCTTTTCTCATTAATCTATTTTATAATTTGTTCATTACTCTTTCTGTCTATCCAGCCTGTTCTTGTTAACCTTCTCCAGAACCACATTTTTGCGGCTTCGAGTCTTATTTTCCCCCGTTAATTAACATTTTTGTTAAGTTTGGATATTTCCCTAAATATCTAAAACATTTTTCACTAAGACGTGTGGCTTTAACAATCTGAATTTGTTTTCCGGAGTGATTATAAAACGCATTTAGTCATATGTAATATAAGTTTCTTCATACGCCAGCAGATTAGGGGTTCTCTGTTGCATCTCCAGGAGTTCTGAAACGCTCCGTGAGCGAGGAGCTCGGTCCACCTGACAAGCTGGACAACAGGCCGATATTCAACCCCCCGCTACCCACGTGGAAGGTGGGCGCCGTCAAGAGGTTAGGGTTTGGTGTCATGAACAAGGTGGTGTTGTGCTTTACCTCCGTCTTCTGGGACCCCGAGGACAACTGGTTCGGACACGTCGAGAACGCGGAGATCAACAGGTGAGACAAGCAAGTTAGCAGCAGGTCCAGGTTTGAGCCGGACCGGTTTGCCACTGATGGTGTGTCACCGCGATATCTTTGTTACACTCGAGAGCTTAGTGCTCAATACCAATTTGATCCACACTGAGGACTTTTTTTTTTCGTAAGTTAGATTATAAGGCATTTGAAGCTTAAAGTAGCCCCATGGCTTCTTTGGTGCTGACTGACAGCTCACAGCTGACTTCTGACAGTCAACATTTAGGTATATACCTACATTTTTGACTGTCAGAAGTGGCAGCTGCTAAACACATGTTTTTGCAGATCATATGGTTCGGCGCAGGGATACATAATTTGGTCTGGTAACTTTTCAGAGCTGTCAGCTGTCAGTCAGCACCAAAGAAGCCATGGGGCTACTGTTACGACAGGCCTAGCCAGCCGATAGTGGAAAATATATGACTTGAATAAAAAAAACCTGATCAATACCACAGGCTGGAAACAGTAATGGATGCACAGAAAGTTGATATTTTCTATTTTTAGTCAGTTCTGCGAGTCCGACTTCCCGTTCGGGATATCTGCATAGCTGTATTAATAAGGTAGAGAGATGAATACGGTAGAATTTAGAGGAAATTTACCCGCGTTTATTTGTAGGGAGGAAAACTAGTGAAAAAAAAACTTCAATACACCTAGAAACTGATTCCTTTTGTTCCCATAACAATCTGGTGAAAAAAAGTATTTTATTCTTCTAAACTTTAGTCTATTTTCTTCTTAGCAGATTAAACCACCAATAACTGTGGGCTTCTGTCGGTGTCATGTGAGTGGCTAGAGCGTCTGACCCAAAGGCCGGTGTTAGAACATGTCATCATAGATTCTCATACCATAGCTTAGTTTTTTTAATCATCGCGTCTTACTTCCTTTTCATGCTATACGCATATGTGATAATTAGGCTATTGGGGTGGGGATGAGAAAGGAAACATTTTAGAGGTAGTCCACCTGCATTTGCATGGAAGGAGAGTGGGAAACCATTAAGGGAAAACCACCCTCAGTAGACCCGACCGGGATTAACACGAGAAGGACGTCTTCGTTCTGCCACTGAAGCGTTTCCTATCATAGGATTTTGGTAGCAAGACACTTTTATAAAATACAAACGTATTTTACTGTGGTCAACATTTGTAGCACCCTCTTCTTTGGCCGCATGATCTAAGATGCTAGTCTCGCAATATATTAAATTGTCAAAGACGAGGAGATCGGGGTATGATCCTGGTCAGGTGTACTGAGATTTTTTTCCCTAAATGGTTTCCTACACTTTCTTCACGCAAATTTGGGTACATTTCCTCTTAATTTAACCTTCCTCATACTTAACCCACTTTCGTAATTAGTATATAAGCGTATAACTTGAATCGGTAGTAAAAGGTGGTGCTAAAAAAACATAAATGGTTGTATTTTACCAGATTATTAGTGTTAGTTTACAGGTATTGACAATTTATATCAAACGTGACAGCTGCAAATCACATGACCTGATGTATGAATACGTGAAAGTAGCTCTGGTAGTTTCTCTAGTTCTCAGATATGGTTATTCCTATGGCGATTGGACTGTAGCTTGTAATGGTTCTAGGGGCGAGTGCTTCATGTTCGGTCACTTCAGCAAGGCACCGGTGCTGGTCGCCTTTATATCAGGGTACGCCGCCATCGTCCTGGAGCAGGTCAGCGATGACGTCATAGTCAACCGCTGCCTCAGCGTCCTCAGGAAGATCTTCGGCAAGAAGGCGGTGACTCCGCTCAAGGACAAGATGGTAAGTAGCGACGCGTGTTGTTGGAGCTTAACTGGCGGGATGATGTAGTTGGATTAGTTCGATTTGATTCCTACCGGGTGCATGGGGAGTTTTATTTTTCCACATCGTGGTTTGCCATCCTTTCTACCGGTAGCGAATGCTGGTGAATTTCCTTAACACTCAAATCTATCCTCCTGTTTAATTAGATAATAAATACCCGCACAGGTGGGCACGTGGACTAAAATATGTCAAGTTCGCCTAGTCTGGTTGTCGTTGACGGGAAGATCATGGCTCAGTTTCCGGCCAGGTGTTATGAGGGTATTTTTTCCTCAATGGTTACTCTTCATGCAAATACAGATACACTCTCTTTAGAGTGTACCTTCTTCATCCATATCACGTCAGCGTAATTAAAAGGCGTAGACCCTGTATCTCGCGAACAGATATAGTAAATATATTTGTAATATTCCTTTAGTTGTTGATAGCGCTCTTGAAGGCGGCAGAACCCAGAGCGTGTTGTTTAATACATGTTCCCATCAGGTGACCCGGTGGGGTGCAGACCCCTGGTCCCGGGGCTCCTACTCGCACGTAGCCGTGGGTTCGTCAGGAGCGGACTATGACCTCCTGGCCGCGCCCGTGGCCCCGGCCCCCGAGTACGGGCTCAACACCACCCGGAGGTCGCGGTTGTTCTTCGCCGGCGAGCACACCACCAGGAAGTACCCGGCCAGCGTGCACGGTGCCTACCTCAGCGGGGTGCGTGAGGCCGCCCGCATCGCAGAGGACTTTCTGGGCCGCCCTATCACCCCCAGCAGAGCCCGGGGGCGTCTTTCCCGCAACAGGGCGTGCTGTGACAACTGACAACTGTCTACAACTCCAGGGGCGTCATATGAAGCACTGGGCCATTTCAAAAGTACTTCATGCTCTGTTTTTAAATACTCTAGACTCCTTGAAAACAAACCACCTTAAAAAATAAATTACTTGATATCCTCATTACCGTTATCATTAAAATATACAAGTGTAGGCTAATATGTTCCATAGAGAAAATTATATGTTTTTTTTTTAATCAGGCCCGTATCCAGAATTTTCTTTCAGGGGGCCTCATTCTACAAATATTTTCCGACGACGGTGGTCATTTCAAGACTAAACAGCGTGTGGGGGGGAGGGCTGGGGGAGATGCATCTGATCAGCGTGGATAGAAAATTATATCAAAATTTCGTACAAAAATATATTGAAATAGACCCATTCTTGCACTCACTAATAATTGATATACTTTTTATGACTTTTAAGAGAAACTATACTATTTTTATAAAAACTAATAATTTTCTTCTCTGATTGCCAAACCCTTCCTTCACCTCTGACAAGACGTGTATTAATCACATCTTGTGAATGTGAGGAATACCAGGCCTCCACCGTGGTTCGGATTCCACGTTAAACTGTAGGTCCTCCATTTCATCTCACAATCACCCTACCATTACACATTAGCGTAAGTGCGTATAACCCGGACGGGTAGTAAGACGCGGTGCTAATAATAATAATAATAATAATAATAATAATATAATAATTTTCTATTAAAAGTAATAAAAAGTGTATTAATTAGTAGTGAATGCATGCATGAGTCAACTGTAATATGTTTTTTAAGACATTTTTACATATTTATTTATCCGTGTGTGGAGGCATTCCTGAATATATTACATTTTATTATTCACGAAATTTAGTCCAGTTAAGAAAGTGAAACTGAAATTAATTAGTACTGTATTTTTAATAATGAGTTTATGAATGCTATCTTTTTATAATAATTTTTAAGTTTTGTTTAGATCTCAGTCCCCCCCAAGCTCACCCCTGGATACGTGCCCGTTTTTAATGCTTAAACATTTCAGAAAATGTGTAAAATTGAATGCATTTAAAACTTAACAAAATGTACGATAGATTTCCTGTATTAAACAAGCTGTATTTTTTTCGGGAAACAGTTTCCTCATGAATGTTTGTTTGTTTATTTGTTTTTGTAATCAAACATTGATAAATACATAGTACACAGAGCATATAAAGGATTGACATCTGCCCCAAAGGGCTATCGACTACCAGCCGACATAGTGAAATAACGATACACCCTCCAGTTTCTACATCTTACATCAATAAGTTTATAATATCATCTTTCATTTATAAAGCCTTTATTTGGGGGGTTGTGGCTATCGATTGATAAAATATATTATTTTAAAAATTAATATCACACCACACAAAGTATCAAAAGTATGAAAGGTATAGGGTAAAGGGGGAGATTCATACTACACTCATTTTCCAAGACAACAACTTTTATGTCTCAAACACCTTAAGGACCCCAGCAAATAAATTTTTTAAATTAATTTAAATATGACAGAGACCTCTTTTAACCATGATCTAAAGTGCATTAGAAAAGTCTCATGATCTTCTAACAGATGGCAGCACTATCCCAGGTTGAGCTAAAATTGGACACCTCCACCCCCCACACGTAATCTAAACTTTTTATTTTACCTGAAATTTTCAGGATATAGGAAGATGTTTTTGGATGCATGGCGAGTAAAATAAAATAGCCTGCTCGTACTTTAACAGTCAATCAAGTTTACAGAAGTTATCTAAAGTTGAACACTAATGCCTTCTGCATATGTTTGCAGCAACGTCATCAAGTACCATTATTTATTATTTAAAATTAATGAGTTGTATCATTATGTATTATTAACTAATCCTACTCAATATCAATAAAAGCGTTATGTCATTTGATTGTTTTCGTAAATTTTGTTTCTACTACGATAAATAGTTTTTAGGAACCTTGTGAAATAACATTTTTTTATATATATGATCACACATCTATGAATAAAAATATTGTTAAAAAACAAGTATGTAAAAAGTTGGGATAAAACTTGATACAAGTTTAAGTATGTAATAATAATATTATTGGTAGGCTTGGATAATTTTTCCTTTGTTATTTTTATTAAATACGTGTCAGATAATTTATTTTGCATTTTTGGTTAATTTTTGTTTTTAAAGTATGTTTACTTTCAAAATTGATCATTTTCAGAACATTATTTGTTGAATTTAGTGAAATTGCAACAACACTATTGCTTTGGGGGACCAATATTAATAGTTTTGACATATAATGTAGTGATTAATTAAAAAGGGTGTAAGAAACTATGGATTAGAATAATATATACAAGTTAAAAGTGTGGGAATTTATTTTCTCTATATATTCAAAATTTATCATATTTATTTATTGAAAGGGGTGATATAATTTTATTAAACGTTATTTTTAAATTTAAATTTCTGTGACAATTTCACCAAATTATTTTAGGTTTAAATAAGTTAATGTGAAAGTTTTTTCTGAAACATTACTTCTAATTTTGATATAAAATCCAAAACCAAACAACGATTACCATCTTGTTCAGTCAATGGCGTAGTCAGGGGGGGTTTTTGGGGTTCAAATCCCCCCGAAATTTTATTAACAAAATATATATGGCTTTATTTATGGTTCAAACAATATCAAAATTAAGGTACAAATACAAATTAGGGGGTTGTGTTACCATAAAGAGCACTTCAGAGAGCTTCCATAGGTGTTTATTATTTAGAATTTTTTCTAGCCTTCGGCAGTTATGGTGTTATATTGTCATAAAAAAAATTTCAGATAGCTTCTAGAGGTGTTTAATATTTAGAATTGTTCCTATTTTTCGGCGGTTAGGGGGCTATGTTGCCATAAAGAAACACTTTAGAGAACTTCTAGAGCTGTTTAATATCTGGAATTTGTCCTAGACCTCGGTGGTTTATGGGTTATGTTACCATAAAAAACACTTTACAGAGCTTTTAGAGTCGTTTAATAATTAGAATTTGTCCTAGCCTCCAATAGTTAGGGGGTAGTGTTACCATAAAAAAACACTTCAGATAGCTTCTAGAACAGTTTTTAATTTATAATTTTTTCTAGCCTCCGTCAATTGGGGGATGTGCCCACCAAACCCCCCCTGAAAATATTGGCTGGCTACGGCCTTGTGTTCAGTATTTGTTTTATAAGAGAAATAAATAAAGATTAATTAAGCATATATCTTACTTTATTATGTAAAGAGTTTTTATATCAAAATTCTAATGTTAGTTTGTGTTTAAATTTGTTTATGTTTATCAAATGAATTTAGTTTGTTAAAATAATTTCATATTTTAATGTATTTGTGTTATTAGTTATACTTCTGGTTTCAAAACATCAAAGAACAAATAAAACAGTGCTCACATTAATTTATAGTAACTTTGATTTATTATTTAGAGTAGGCGTAGTTGAGTTTAATTTAATTATTTTTTAGTTTTAACCTAGAATTTTTTTTTTTTGTTCAAAGGTAAAGAAATCAGAAGTATATTGTTATTTCTTATATTTATTATGTTTGTGGGCGGTTAAAATTGTTGTTCTAAGCCCTGGGTGTATAACAATAAAATTGTTTGCATATAAATATTACAAAAGTAGCTTTTAATAAATTAATAAAGCGTATATGTTTTACTATTTATCGATAAATAATATATGTTTTGTTACATCATCTATATCATTAGAAGCCTTTTACTAACATAGAAATGTTAAAAAAAGACTCTAGTTTCAACAACAAAATTATATTATAATTTTGTTGTTGAAACTCAAGTTTTTTTTTATGTTATTAAAAGGCTTCTAATGATATAGAGTTTTATTGAACAGATAATATAAGTTTTTATAAAATTAAAATAATTTATATTATTCAAAGTTAAAGGATTATAAACTCTACATGAGTGGTCTAGTGTTTTATGTGTTACTTTAGTTCATTGATATTTAAAAAAAATTGTATTGTGAAAATACTAAAAATAAAATATTTAAATAATAATAAGAATATTTTTGTTTATGAGTAATAAATGTTTTCATATTTAAAATAATATAACTATAGTAAATTAAACACACTTGTTTATAAATAGATTATTTGTATTTTCAACATATCTCATATTTCTTATTTCTACAAAATACATTTGATAGACAATATAGATATAGTGTTAACAAAATAATATTAAAATACTATATAAAATATTACACAAAATATAACAATTCAAACATTAACACAAAATTGTAAGCTACTTCAAAACAAAAATATAGCTATAGTAATTATTTTTAATTTTCTCGATTATACTTACAGAAATTGTTTGAAGCCACCTGCAATATATCAATTGTAATTTATTTTGTAAACTTTTGTCTAAATTAGTACAAGCTTAAAAAAATATTTAAGGAAAAAAAACTTTCAAAAACAAGTCTGTAGAATTTTTTTTTTTTAGAAAGAACAAATAATTTTTTTATGGGCTATTCAATTCCGGCTGTACAATATGAGTATTTCACCCATTTAACCAGAGCCCTGAATAATTATTTGCACATGTTACTATTTTAAAACAAAAGTTATCGGTCAAATCAAGTTATGGAGGAATGTATGACTGATTTTAATTTATTTACTACAGGATCTATTTTTTGAAAAACTTTCATTCTGCAACGATTGTGCTTGTAAATATATATTCATGGAAGAAATTTCTCAACTCGGTCACATAGTAGATTATTTTATTGAAAATTGTGTATTCTGCAGTAGTGTTTTAGCATCTTGTAAATAACAGTATAAATTTGTTTTTATCCGTCCTCTTGTCTTACATTAGTGTCATGGGTTATCATGAAGGATATTCTTGCCTACTTCTCGACTTGCTGAAGTGTACCAGGTTGTAATAAAGGGTACTAATATCAGCCCTGTATACTGTAAATGTCGTAGGGGGCACAGTAAAGGATCCTTCCATCTATCCTGAGTCCGATTCCAGTTTCATCAGCTTCTGAAGGCAAGAGTTGGCCTCTCCCTCTGCCTCCATGTTCCTGTTAAAGGTGGCGACCCTCTTGGCCGTGGAGCACCATGCCTTGGCCTGGTCGTACACCCCCTTGTGGAGGTACACCACCCCTATCTTGGCATAGTACAAGGGTAGGTCAGGGTGCTTGCTGCCTCGGCCCAGTACCACTGCGCTCAGCAGGTGCTGCGATCACAGACAATAATATTTGAATGGGGAGAACCATCACATCTCTTCAATATGTCTACTGTGGTTTGAGGTTAGGTGTACCGTTTATGTCAAAATGTAATCAGCCCCCATTTGTGGTAGGGATCCTTCTGGCCAAAGCAGCGGTGACCTTTTCATTTGCGGATTCAACACACCTTTTAGACTTCCAAGATATTTCAGTAAACAAACTAATTAGAAACTAATTCATCTTATCTATTATACTCACGTATATGCTTTAGATTAGCTTATGCAACTCTCGGTCATTTCGATCATGAACCAAGCTAGGAGTTATTATATCTCTACCATAAATTAACTCTTCGATCTTTTCGACCATGAACCAAGCTAGGAGTTATTGTATCCCTACCATAAATTAACTCTCGATCTTTTCGACCATGAACCAAGCTCAGAGCTGAGATATCCCCACCTTGAGAGAGGAGTCCATGTCCCCGACGGCGAATGTCACCTCGCTGAGGTGGTATAGGATCACCATGAGCTGTGACGAGAGGATGGACTTGGTGTGCGCGCTCATCGTGTAGGCTTCCTCGAAGTGGTCGCGTGCCTCACCATACCGGCCCCGGGACTGCAGAAACATGCCGTACCAGAAATGGATGCTGATCAGCAGCATGGCCGAGTCCTCTTCCACAACGCCATCCACCACCTGCACCACCCCACTTTCACTGTTAGGCCGCGCTCACCATGAGGTGGGCACTCTTATAGGACTAGCTGATTCCGTAAACTAGTTTGGGGCACTAACACTAGGATCAACTTGCAATGATGACAAAGAGGAATGCGCATTCGTGGATGTTAAGTCCATAGAAAAGGAAGTTTGAAGTCTATCTAAAATTCACCATTATTGTTTTGTTAGCAATGTGTTGTTTATTTTAAAGAGGGAGTTTAACTAGATTTTCTAGATTTTACTTTTTATAACATTGTTTATTTATAGACTAATGGATTTGGTTACATTTGATTGAATTTGACATAAGAATTGATTAATTAACATTCCGCAATAGAAAATGCGTTTTGTTCGAATCTTTTAGTTTGCGGCACTAACGCCGCGAGCGCTAGCACTGGGGTTCTACTTGCCAACATTAGAGTGGTGTTTCTATACTTATCCCTTTTCTATGGCAGTCATACTCGGCTGGCCTACTAGACACTGCTTGCTGGCACACTTGCTTACTCATCACTGGTACTAGCAGCAACTGGTAGCTTAAATAAAGTGAAAATGTTTCTATGTACCCCGTCCATGCTTGTTTAAAGAAAAATTGATATAAGAATTGTATTTTTGAAAACCTGGTCAAATCAATAATCCAGGCAGCGTCTGTCCCCAATTAGTCCGAATTATTGACGCTTTACTATATTAATTATCCTTTACTCATATAATATTTACACTACACACGCTCCTTTTATATTTGACATATGAAAATCTTGCTCACCATGCTAACGAGTAGCTTTGCTCACTAGTGGGTTAAGAATTTCTATTCTATTTCTGGCCATATACCATAGAATGAATAATGGCTTCAACTTTCTCGATGATGAATTATTATTGGTGGTCGAGAGGCTTGGTGTTGTGCATATTCGATTGGAGGATTCAAATATTGGATGACTTGAAGGAAATAAGAAAATTCTGGGAGCTTAAGCAGGAGGCAGAGGACAGGGTGCATTGGTGGTCTAAGTTCACTGACAAAAGGAATGGACCTGTCGTAAGACAGAACACCTAATAATAATCTTCAAGTGTCACGTCAGTTTGTAAGCCGCGTCCAGATGTGATCACCTGAGTCAGAATATGTATGTTACACCCCAATAGTGAAACTGTCCATTTTATGAATTGGGCCTATTTATGTTCGTTCGGTAAACTGGCTTCTTCGCTTGACCATTTCGCGAAATGGACAAAAATTTCCCTATCTGTTACCCATTTCATGAAGTGGAACTTATTTTACCATCTACTACAATCTTAACTGAAATTCATTTTAAGATATTATATTAAACTAACCCAACCTAGCTTAACCTTCCATTCTAAAACTATTAAAAGTTAATTTAATTTAAAGACAAAACCTGTTCTTCGCTTGTCCATTTCATGAACCGGTCAGAAATTTTCCCGATTCCTGACTGGGTAAATTCAAGAATAGGGTGTAAAATATACACCTAATAATAATCATACAAAGCTGTAACTTACCATGCGAGGCTGAATACGAAGTCCAAAATCCCTTGATTGCCATGCAAAGTCGTACACACTGTATGCTAGCACTCATTTGCCATGAAAGATTGTACACGCTATTTACTATCGGTTGCTTACCAAGTTAGTTGGTTGTTACATGTTACATACAGGCTTATGCTAGCGTTTTATTGAAATTAGTAAGTAGACCCACCTTTCCCTGCTGTACCTCCACACAATTCTTGTACCCTAACTCGGCCAGGGGATCCTCACCGACTGCGGCGTAAATCTTGGATAGTTTCAAGTTGAAATTGACGATCTGATTGTCCCACTCGGGCAATCCGGCATGCACAAGGAGGTCAATGGCTTCAATGAGAAGTTCTTCGGCTCGATAGACTTCCCCCTAGGAACAGTCAAGCGTGAAAAAACATTATGTTTGTAATAGGTATTTGTTTCATATTCTATAGGTATATAAGACCGGCATTGCATGATGCAGAAGCTGAACTATAAAATTCTAGCCGAATAAACTAGTTTTGACTCTCTAAATTTTGATTTGTTGTTTTTTTTCTCTCCGAGTGAACAATCACTAGATGGTTCCTACCTGTCTGAAGTTGACCTTGTTGCCACTAGACTGTTTCTACCTGTATGAAGGCGATCTGATATGTTCCTAGCCGTATAAAGGTGACCTTACTATTACTAGATTGTTCCTAGCTGTCTGAAGGTGACCTTACAGTCTCTAGACTGTTCATACTATTCTGAAGGTGATATTTCAGCCTCTAGACGGTTTATACTAGTCTGAAGGTGATCTTTCAGCCTCTATACTGCTCATACTAGTCTGAAGGTGATATTACAGCCTCTAGACTGTTCATACTAGTCTGAAGGTGATTTGACAGCCTTTATACTGTTCATACTAGTCTGAAGGTGATATGGCAGTTTATATACTGTTTATACTAGTCTTAAGGTGATATGACAGCCTCTATATTGTTTATACTAGTCTGAAGGTGATATGACAGCCTCTAGACTGTTTATACTAGTCTGAAGATCATATTACAGCCTCTATACTGTTTATACTAGTCTGAATGGTGATATGACAGCCTCTATACTGTTTATACTAGTCTGAAGGTGATATTACAGCCTCTATACTGTTTATACTAGTCTGAAGGTGATCTGACAGCCTCTAGACTGTTTATACTAGTCTGAAGGTGATCTGACAGCCTCTAGACTGTTTATACTAGTCTGAAGGTAATCTGACAGCCACAATCCAGTTCATATCACCCTAAAGATGATCTGACAGCCACTAAACTGTTTATACCTGACTGTAAGCGATGGTAGCGAGCATGTCGTACACACAAGGAACGCCGACACAAGCCATTCTACGTTGACTGGCCAACTTGACAGCCATTAACAAGATCTCCTTGGCTTTTCTTGTGTCTCCATCCTATAACACAAGAATAGCGTAGAAATCCCATGGGGCTCTTTAAAGGACTCTGCAGACACACCAACTTGTCGGGACAACAAACTGGAAGCGAGCCTCCACACTGTCCGACTAGCGGTCCAATTTGTCAGTAACTATCATGATCTCAGAATGAACTTACGCCATGTCTCCATCTCTATTAAAATACAAAAAAAATGGAAACTGAGTTAACATCATTATCAATTCATTAAAATATTACAAGAAAAAAGAAAAGTGTGGGCAAAAAATTAATTATTAGAAAGAAAAAAAATCACCTATCAAATTTTATTAAAAGAGTTGGATTCAAATGATTTTCGTAATTTTTTAAGAATGTATCATGAATGTTTCTCTGAAATACTAAGTATGGTGACATAGTTTTAAATATAACAAAATATCACAGTGTGAATCTACCCACCTAAACGCTTTCAAAGCGGTGACTGACTGGTGCTAGGTTGGTCGGTTGGTCCAACAACGCTACAGACACAACTTGTCGGGTGATGAGGTGGGGAAGTTGGCGATTTGGTGGTTTGTACCAACCATAAAAAAGGATATTTTTTGGCTGGACAACAAGCCTGCACACTATACAAATTATCGGCTTGTTGGCCGGCCATCCCAACAAGTTTGTAGGCCATAAAAGAGTATTATAAAGCTCAAGTTAGAGCTCCCGCAGTGAACCAGTAGAATTTGAAATCCGATCTGAGGAATCAATAGGCTAGTTAGGAGCACAATACATGCATCAATACCAAGGCCGTAGCCAGCCAATAATTTCAGGGGGGGTTTGGTGGGCCCATTCCCCTATTGACGGAGGCTAGGAAAAAATTCTAAATAAAAAACTGATCTAGAAGCTATCTGAAGTGTTTTTTTTATGGTAAAACAGCCCCCTAACTATCGGAGGCTAGGACAAATTCTAATTATTAAACGTCTCTAGAAGCTCTCTGAAGTGCTTTGTATGGTAACACAGCCTCCTAATTTGTACTTGTACCTTAATTTTGATATGGTTTGAACCATAAATAAAGCCATATATATTTTGTTCATAAAATTTCGGGTGGGGTTGAACCCCGAAACCTCTCCCCCCCCCC
>CABFWO010000280.1:230408-243647 GCA_902155825.1 Timema genevievae | reverse complement strand
CCCCCGACTACGGCCTTGATCAATACCTGTCTGTAGAATTAAGTAGCACTTTATTTTGTTTCAGTCCATTTTTAAGCTCACAACCAGCGTTATCAACATACTGCACATAGTATATTGACCACACATAACGTCAAAGCCATTTTAAAAAGAACTACCATCAGGCTCATCTGACGTTCTAGATCTTGACAAAGAGGACAGGTACTCAGTTGTAGTTCTTTCCAAGTTAATTGGGGTATAGTTTTACAACAATGTTTTTTACTCTCTCTCTGGGCAATATTTTGCTGCGTAAATTCTCTTTTTTTTTTGCGCCACGTATTACTACCCATTCGGAGTGTACGCCTATATTCTAACTACGCTGATGGGTTAGGGATGATGAAGGTTGAATTTAGAGGAAGTGTACCTGCATTTGCGTGGAAATATAGTGGGGAAATTATTTTAGGGAAAAAGCAGCCTCGCTACACCCAGCCAGGATCGAACCACAATCTCTCCATCATTGGCAGTCTAGGCTAACGCGAGAGTAACACCTTACACTCCGCAGCCACCAAAGTGGATTTCTCTAAATTGAAGGGTACGAGGTAAAAAGGGGGCAGGTTACATTACACACATTTTCTAGGACTTTTATGTCTTAAACGCCTTAAGGACCCTTGAAACTCCTTTCTTAAATTAATTTAAATATAACAGAAACCTATTTTAACCATAATATGAAGTGTATTAGAAAGGTTTCATCATTGTCTGACAGATGGAAGCACTAACTCGATTTGTGTTAAGATTAGACTTACCCCTTTTTACCCTGTACCCTCCAATTGTCCTTATCTTTGATGCATTAGAATAAGTCGTTGAGTTAAATGTTTTAATATTATTATTATTATTATTATTATTATTATTATCTCTGAGCCGCAACAATTTATTTGATATTTAAAAATGTATTAATGCTTTCAATTTTCCTTGCGTATGAACTTCCTTTTGACATTTGGCCTACTCCTGGAGTTTTAATTAGAGTTTATTACGATAAGGTGTAGTGAAAATTGCCCTAAAAATAAACAAAAGACAACCCTTAACGGTAGGTCATGTGGACAAAGGGGTCGGTCTGGTCTTGTCTGGTTTGAAGATGAGTAGGATATCGGGATTCGAATCCAGGAAATGTGTGCTTGGATATGTTTTCCTAAATAGATTCTTAATCTCTCCCTCCGAGCGAATGTGGTACACTTACTTTAAACTATTTCTTTCTCATTCCTATCCTATTAGTGTAAATAGGTGGATAGCCTTAAATCAAGTAGATCAAAAAATAAAACAGACAGTGCTTGCTAAAGAGGTAGTATTTCCAGTGCCGCATCCAGAATTTTTCTTTGGAGTTCAAATAATCAAGTTTGTGTCCAAAATTAAATTTTGGAAGATAGACGAAGGAGGTTATGGGTCACAGCTCCATAAGCACTGGAGGCGAAGTCAATTTATTACCATTAAGTGCCTCCAATTATCTTTAAGGTAACTAGGGGCAGCGATTTCAATAATGAATAATGTAATTGACCTTAATTTAGATATAATGTTTCAAAGTTATTCTTCCAGTACTTTTCCCCATTTTTAACTTTTGGGGCACTTTTAACGTGTCTAATAGTAGGCGTACCATAATATTTTCCCCCACAAACCGGAAAATTTTTAGTATTTAACGCGAAGAGAAAAATCAGTGGTGGTGGAACCATATTTGTGTAGGGGGAAGTGGGCAGTTAAAAAAATAAAGAGTTTTTCCTTCTAATCCAACAGGGAGCCCAGGGATTCCTTACAGGTAAATGTTGCAAGATGGATTCAACCACTTAGAAACTATTCCGAGGGGTCTTTCCTAGGAAAATTTTAAAAATTTCGATGCTTCTAGAATCTTTTAAGAGTAATCTTTGTCCGGATCATTTTAAATTAGTTTCCTCTAGATGCTATTTAAAGTAGTTTCCCTTTCAGATTTTTTTTGAAAAATGGATGCTTTAGAAGTTATTTAGAATGGTCTTTGCCTGGATTTTTTTTTAAATATTACATGCCCCTTAAAGCCATTTGACATGATCCTAATTTAGTAAATTTTTGAAATTTGGATGCCTCTAGACGCTATTTGGAGTGATCCTTGGCGGCTGTCAGGTTTTCGAAAACTATCTCAAGGTTTTAAGGGGGATCAACTTCCATAATTGCCACCCCCTTACCCCTGGGTGTTCCGCTGAGTGACTTATATTGCCCTTAAGGTTTGATCACCAACGGCTAGGCTAAGGATGTTTTTTTAATCCTGCTTCAAACGAATGTTGGTGTAGCTTCTTTAAACATTCAGTTTACTTATACAGTAGAACCTTGTTAATCCAAAATAATTGGGAGCCAAGCTTGTTCGGATTAGAGAAAATTCTGATTAAGCGGGAGAATACAGGGATATACACAGTATTCTCAAGGATTTTAAATTATAGTTGAATGAGTTTAATCCAATTTTTATTTATTTAACTTATGTATAACACGTATGTAATATGGATGGTAATTATTTGTAATTAAAGGAAAACACATTGTGTTGACTACTATAATTATGTAAATACTAAACATTTATTATCAGATATCACTGTTTATTGCAATTCTCATTAACTTTGAGCTTGTTAACCAATAAAATATATTTCATTTGACTTATTTTTTCCTCGTTTACCGAAAATTGTGTTCGGATTATTTGGAAATTCGGACTAACCGGGTTTGGTCTAACGAGGTTCACTGTTTATGTATTGTTTCCGTTCGGTTGGATGTTTCGCTGACATTAGTAGGAAAATACATTGAAACTAACCTCTAATGCGAGTTTCGCCAGAGCTATCTTGTGGACTATTTCTTTCTCTGTCATAAATATACTTCCCTCTCCGATTTCTAGTTTGGGTTTGAGTAACGTAAATATTGAATAACAAAAAGTCAAACTAGTACAAACTCTTTTCTTAGTGAAAAAGACATAATTGTCTTTAAAATTTCGTGTTATTATCCGATAGCAACTTCTGAGGTGAATACGTTTCTCGCAAAGCGCGATTTGGCCGATCACGAAGAAAGTTGTTGGGTTATTGGCCAAAGAGAAGTGACGCTTTGCGAGAAATGATCTAAGGCGTGTGGCCATAACGTTGCCCAAGAGAGTTTAGAAAAAAAAAAAAATAACCGTCACTCCATTTTTGAGTGTAAAATAACCACTGGTCAATTTAGTAAATATGGGGAAACTTTGTGTGGGACAAGTATAAAACTACACGAGTAACAATGACCAAAGAAGTTCGAGTACAGGTTTTAACAAAAGTAGTAGAACAATTTTAATATCTATGGTCAAGTCATAGATTAAATGGATAAGATACATGGACGGGTTTAAAAAATGGATCATGATTCCTAGACGGTGCCTCAAATATACAACTAAAAGGATCAACTTGTGTTGCATCTTGAAACGCATCAGCCTCAAATGACGTCACGATTATAGATAAAAATTGTTATAGTACAACGCAGGCGGAATATCGTTGCATGCGGTGTTGAGTATTACTTGTCTGCGTGGGTGTAGTGGCTTAAATAATCTCACAATAAAAAAAGTAAGGCTGATCTCGTCCAGAATTAAATTAAAACAATGCATACTTTTTTTAAAAAGGAAATATTTACATAATAGTAACTGTGTGTGTGTGTGTGTGTGTGCTCACTATTAAATCATAACTAAAATATATTCATTCAGTACTGAATATATTTCGCACAAAGGTGTAATTGGTACGGTCTTGCACCAAGCATTATGAATACATTAGTCTAACATCCGGCAACCCCTGCACTCAAATTTTTACATACTTTTTTTTTACAAAATTTTACGATCTGTCAGCTGTAAGAGTAGATACCATGCTATATAAGATAGTATATATATTTTATATAGTTTATTTATGCTTTTTTATGCATTTACATTTTAATAAAGTCTAGAAGTTTCACTTTCATGGCCAGGGCTAGCTTCAGGGCTTGAGGCGTGTCGACTGTTTCCAGAGATGCCCATGGTGAACCCGGTATCGGCGTTGATGCAAGCGATGTCCTGGGGATGGTTCCCGTAGAAAGATTCTCCTCCCCAGCAGAATGGGTCTGGGCATCCGGATCTGTTGAGCCAAATCGGTCTGCTATCATTCTGAATCGTTCCTCCATGGTTGAGACCGTGTCTTGTAGGATCTGGAGATATATTACTAAAAAAACACCACTTTATTATCCAATAGTCAATTATTCAGCAACCGGCCCTGTGATGTAGTAGTCAGTGTACCAGACTACAAGAGTAGATGGCAGGGCGTATGGGAACAGCGCTCTGATTGGCTTAGAGCTGGTCATGTGACCACGCCCCTCGCTCTCTGATTGGCTGTTGGCTTTCCACCTCCCCTGACTCCTCTCCCTTTCCCTTTTCCAGGGTTTGTATGTGTTCCAAATTTGTTGGTTCCTGTCCAAACTTGCTTTTTCCTATTCCCATTGCTTTTTTATGTGTGCTCATTGGTTTCTTATCTCTGAGTAGGATTGGGACGGGCGTTGGAGTTTATTTTATTTATTGGTAGAGGGAACGTGCAGTCCATGGCGTCGGGCGCTCCTCCCGCTCACCCCATCTGTGTGGTAATGGGTTTTTCCCCGATGATGTCGCAACTAGAGAGCTATGACACAGCTCTGATTATACACAATCAGGGGCCTTGGAATCCTCAGCTAGGGGCCTCTATCCCCCACCACACGACTATTAAAATTGGTCGTATGGTATCATCCGTCGACACGCGCGGATGTAGGTATCAGCCACGCACCAATTTTGGAGGAGGATTAAGGTATAAAAGTTCCATGGTTTACGTGGAGCGCTGGAGAGGGAAACTATTGACAGTACACCTCAGAGGAGATTCGAAACCCAACCTCCGCTGCCATAACTAGATGGGGTTACACGCACCCTTTCTGGCTAAACATCTATATATTAATTAAGATAATGTGGTAGGGACGAATAAGAAAATGTTTCAGCATTTTACCTGAAGGGAGAGCTACCAATAGTTTCTACGGCAGAGTCTAGATTCCAACACCCGTGCCATAACTAGACGAGTTACACGCACCCTTTTCTGGCTAAACATATATATATTAATTATGATAGTGAGGTGGGGATGATTAAGAAAATGTTTCGGCATTTACCTGGAGTGAGAAATACCAACAGTTTACACAGCAGGGATTCGAATTAAACCTCCCCGCCAGAATTAGATGAGCCTTACATTTAGACGGCGTGCACACCGAGATTCAAACCTCGATATCTTTCGCGGGGCTAGCACAGCTAATGTCTGTTAGAACGGTCTGATCAGACACTTCCTTCAGAGTGCACCCCACATTTGCGAGAGTGGAAAAAAAAAGGCAAAATCAAAAAGGGTTTTGCTGGTCGATCAAATTTTCCGTTTGATTTAATTAGACCAGGTAGAATGTGTACCCGCATTTCTTGGAGTGAGAAAATCAATCTCAGTACGCCAGATCGGGAATCAAACGTCGATCACCGTCATCGGCCGTCTAGTATAACACAATAGTGACGCCTTAGACCATGCGACCATCAATGCAAGTATAGAAAAAATTATTATAAAATTCATTCCCAGTCGAGCAAATTGAACTTTGGTTAAAAAAGGGCCTAATTTTAGAAAACACTTGAGAAATGTTCAGATATCAAATATGTTGATTAATCATATGGCCTATACCTCCTTGCTAATAGCCACGAAGACTAATTCATGTCTGAACAAGCCGTAAAACCTATGAAAAAGACACAACCAAATGATAAAATTTTGTAATTATATTAAATATGCGGACCACGAGCTAGCTTCTACGCCACAAACACATTTAAATGGGTTTCTATCTTCTTTGGCTGACAATGTATATTACATAATGTCGAGGGATTAATATCCTCATCACAACTCCCTACTCCAAAGCGGGAGTATTGCACACATAAAAAAGTCCTTAAGGATGTTGTCTACTTCTGACGTAATGGCAAGTCAAGATAGGATCCTGTGTTTTTTTTATAAATATAATATTCATGTATTCACTAATAATAATTTTTATAAATTCAATTAAAAGTAGATTACAATTTTAAACTTTTAGGATAACTTGTTTTAATTCTACCTGTTCAATTAATTTAAATTCTATGTATACTAGTGTTGTCAATTATTTTGGGATATTAATTTACATCTCTATGTAAGTTAATAACTACCAGCAATTTATAAATTGCATTAATTTTTAATTTTTTTTATCATCACAGCTTACTACCTATTCAGGCTATAAGCAAAATTGCATGGAAAAAAGAATGGTTATTCCTGTGAACAAATGAAAAAAAGTCGACAAAGTTGACAAGCGGGGGAGGGGTTAAAAATGGCCAAAAATATGCTTACATAATACTTGAACGGCCCCATAGATGTGTCCATACCTTTTACCACTAAAGTTAGTAATCATTCTTTGACAGATTACAATATGACCCTATTTTATAATGTACACCATGATAGAAATGTGCAAGGTAAGGTTGCTACTTTAAGGGGTTAACTGAGTGAACATAATTTCCTTAATTACATTAGCAAGGCACAGCTTTCTTTATAATCATGCTTTTTTTTAAATTATTTAATGTGCACTTTTTGAACCGACTGATTATATCAGCATACTAAAATTTCTATGCGCGAAAGGGTCTACCAATTTTGTCGGGAAAAGTGTTTTCACACACCTTCCAGAATTCTTTTACATGCCACAATTGACATGTGGCCAATAGCTTTACTTTCACACTCCAAAGGTTGTTTATTTGTACCAATGATTTCTATCACTCAAGAAAAGTCTTGTCGACCCTGGCTGGGTGTGAACACCAAACATTGGGTCCTGAAGCGAGTACTTTACGCTGATGACAAGATTATTTATACAGTATTCATTGTGTTGCCCAAACCCCTGCAATATATTCTTGGTGCAACCCTTGGTGGTGTCTGAAATTTCTTGGTCTTCCCAAATAAAATAGGCATAATGCTAGAATGAATTGAATGTAAAAATTATAAACCATTTAAAAAGGTTGCAAGGAAGGAAATAATAGAAACAATCATTTATTAAATAATTTTAATCTGTTTATTAAGATGTTCACATCAATGTATTCATTTTATACTAACACAAGTCATTCTACATGTACCAGACGGAATGACAACACTTCAATACATCATGGACTGTGGAGTAGTAGCTAAAATATATTTAAAACATCTTTTGTATACCTTTGTTATTATATGGCAATTTCAAACTGGGTATCATCCAATTGATATTTCAGTGACAAGAGTGGATGCTCTTTTTAAGATATGTGATTTTACAAATAATATATGGTAGGTAAAAATATTGTACTGTATTGCAGGGGCGGCTTGTCCTTAGGGCGAGAAGGCGCACGCTCCCCAATCCCTCACTTGTAAATCAAAGCCTTGCAGAATTATTATTCATACTCACACAACAATTATCTTGCCATAATAATTCCAAGAAAAATGTTTTTGGTTTAGGTAATAGTAGGGTAATGTTTTTGAAATGCAGTCAGGTACACAGCTATCAGCACCTTGCAGTGTGAAACCAAACCTTCCCACCCCTTCATAAATTGTCGCCAGCCAGCTGCAGTTAGCTAGCCCTGCCTTTTCTGTGTGTGAAGGCGCTTTTATATACCAAAAATAATGAAAATCAAGTTTTTAAAAGAAAGTTCATTTCCAAAGATGCATACCAAAAAAAGGCTGGATTTGTAACTGTGATGTGAAAACATCTTTATACTGTTTCCCGCAAACTTGTGATAACAATGAACATATGCACGTCATTAATACAACTGCGCAGTTTATACAACAGATTCACGTTCTCTAGAGTGAATTTGCAATTTTTTATTTTTGCGTGTTGTTTGTGATATTTTTTATATGAGTTTAAATCAATGAATTTTTAACAAATACTGCTGAAATGTCTGTCTTCTTTTAAATGTATTATTTATAAATAATTAAAGATCCAAATCAGATGTGCCCACCAGCTTCTAAAGAGACGAACCGCCATTGCTGTATTTATCCAATTGCTCTAACTCAAGGAATATCAATAAATTATGACTTAACATCAACATATTTCCAAATGTTGATGTTAAGTCATTCATTTGAAATGTTATTAGGTAGTTTTGAGGATAACACTTTGTAGCTTGTTGATGATTCATTGTTTACTACATTCTTTATCTTCAATAAATGCAGTTTTTATGTTTTATTTTTTCTGTAAAATCAGTTGAATGCATAACTTTCACTATCATATTTATAATTGATAGATGATTAGGGTTACCGTTTCTTTTCACAGTTCAATTAGATTTAAATTAAATGAAAAAATAGATTACAAACTGTTAATCTGTAATTTGTTTTACAGCTGATTAGTGCAAGTTAGTGTTTTTTAGGGAATGATACTGCATAAAAGTGATCTGAATCACTTTTACTTCACCTTATTTTAAATCACATTCAGACTTAGAAACTTTGAATAAAACCATTAAAGTTTATCAAAGATAGCAGTATCCTAAACTAAATAATTCAAAGATTGAATGAAAAGAAGGGTTACCTTATTTTAGTAAATAAAGTATTTTATTTCATGGTTGATATGATAATTCAATTTACCTTGATATTATACAAATCAAATAAACAAAAACTTTATATCCTGAAAGTTCTTCAAATAAATTTACTCAAATGTTTAGCTAAAATATGTTAACATAAGTAGTTAATTTGGAAGCAGAATATATCTTTCTGATTACAATTTAATTCCTAAATTAAAAAATGAACTTTTCTTGATACAATTTGTATGACTATAGGAATAATTAATTTTTATAACTGTAGTATCTTCTAAAAGTAGCTCCTATTTGAAAACAGCTTAACAAAATGCAGTGGTTTTTAATGTGGTATTACCATATTAGACCCAACATTTTTGAAAATAAAAACTTTTTTTTTTCCAAACAATTGAAGATGAGTAAGAATTGCCTTAATACAAGAACAAATCAGGAACCTGTTTTTATGTGTATAAGTGCAGACTTGATTAGTTGATTCATCCTAATCCCTCATAGATCACAGTGGCATCAGTACAATCATTAGTTGTACGTATGAAATTATTTGAAAGGATGCTTTAGTATACTCGATTCTGTCATTCTAGTTATCTACACATATTTCCTTTGGAATATTAAAAAAAAAATTGCTTTGATTGATAAAAACAATTTGTTGACAAAGTATTTGTGGTGAAATTGATATCATTTATATTTCTTATTTTTGTTGTACAGCATAAAATTTTTATATTTTGAATAACTTCTACAAGTATGATTAAGCTCAAGGTAAAAAAAAAAAGAGACACTCATAGCTAATTGAGCACAAAACAAATATTATTTGTTAACAATGCTCACAAAGTAAAATACACTGTACAAGTCATATTACGCTGTGTAAAAACAGCTGCTATGTTCAATTAATTCATACTTAATCACTAAAATTAAATTACAATACAATAAGGATGTAAAAAAATTATTGAACATTTTTCATCGATGCCTGAGTATGTACAAAGAAGGGGCATCAGAAACGTTACAATACAGTGAATACACACTAGCAAACAAATCACATAGTTTATTAAAATTCCAAGTCTTGTAAATTAAGGAAAAATGGTGCCAAATGGCTAGGTATTTTAAATTAAACATTGAAAAGAGGATATATAGAAGGGCAAGGCTTACACACATACCAGCAAACTGTAGGCCTCAAATTCACAATAAAAATACCTACATCAAAACACATAATTATGACATTTTCAGGGTACATCGATACCCTTCTTCAACAGAAGAGAGTAAAATTGACATAATAAATGTGTGTTGTTTTTTATTGTGAACTTGGAGGCCTATAGTTTTCTGGTGTGTAGGCCTTGCTGTTCTATTCGCTTTTCAAAGTTTGATTTAAAGTCTTGTAAATTGAAAGCCTACAAAATTACTTATGAGAACCAAGCACTAAAACAAATGGTATATTAAAAAAAACTTAAATGTAAAGCTTAGGCCTAATTTACTATATTAATTTGCTTAATGCAGAGAAATATTTCTGAATAATGAAACTAAATTGTAAAATGAAGCAAAAATAGATATTACCGCAAGCACACTGTACATATTGACTTAAATTCCACTAAGATTTGGTTTGATTGGTATTTGAAGTCAAAGTAAAAAATAAAAATATATCCCTTAAAGTTAATGTAGTATATTCCATTAGTAACAAATCCAAAGATCATACATATTTCAATAACATTTTGTTGTTAAAAACTCTGACATTTTTAAGTAAACTGAATCCCACAATGATATAAAATTGAGGAAATCTTTGAGAAATGTATTAATGGAACACTAAATTATGAAGCTCAACAAAGCTAATGGCATACAAAAAAGGGCCCTGTATATTAAAAATTAAAAATCTTAAATACATCAAATAAATCACATTACATAATTACTGTAAATTTATATGTAAGCCAATTAGGTGTTTAGCCTACTTTAAAATTTGTCCTGAAATAAGTAGCAAACTACACAATTAATAGTGGTAAATAATTAGAAAAAAAAAATAGTCTAGGCCTTTTAAAACTTATAATTTTGTGGGTAAAATTACAATAAGAACAGATGGAAAATAGGCCATGGGTTTCAAACTTTATTTCATAAACATCTATGGGATGTGGAACTGTGAGGTGTTTCATATTAGGTGAGTAAACAGCTTTAATTAAGGGCTGTGCATTTAACAATGATTAAACAATGACCATGAAAATGAATAAAATAAACTGAACCTATGTGTTTTTTAAAGTCAAATCAGAACAAAAAATTATTAGAGATAATTTAGTCCTGAGCACAGAAAATATCTGCCACATAAATAAATGTAGTTTAACAACAAACAAACTAGGGATGATAATAAACTAACAATATATTGATCTTATTCCAAATTATTATTTTGCAACAATTATAATACATTAAAATAAAGTAATCACTTTAGTGAACTCACCGCACAGCCCTTACACTTTAATCATCTGATTATTTCAATATACATGTAACTATATTTTTTTTACACATCTAATATAAAATGGTGGCTTGTTTATTCAGGAACAATCGAAAACAACACTTAAAATAAGATCACGCAAAACAGTTTCGAATTTTATATAGTAAGATCCATCATTGAACCTTTGTGTTGTTCTGAACAAACAAGGTAGGTAACAACTCGGGACTTAAGAGGAACACAGATGCACTGGTGTTATGTCTTGGAGCAGTGACATTACCAATTCTATAAAATATTACACATGGACTGATAATAAACAGGGACATGAAGAAAATGTTTAAATTGTATCACCTAGCTTCTAGTATTAAATGCCATAACAATGACAGTTTTTTGTATCACAATTAATGACCAGGCGAGATCAGTTGCTTTGTCTTTATTTAATCCTAAGATTGTATAGTTTTGCCATTAAGGAAATTCTCATTGTAACACTGATATTTTTTAAATAGTTTCTGATCTCTTTCTTTGAATTCTCTTAGTACTAAGAGGTTATATTAGACACACTTTGGTTCTATTTGCACACTTATTAGCACAAGTGTACGATGACTCTCAACTGGGTGGTTTAGAACATTAAATACTTTGTTGGACAGCAACCAACAGCTGAAATTGTCATTATTATTTACTTGGGCACTTTTGAACAAAGATTTTAGCTCCAATGTGGTCTTGTGAAACTTTGGTTTTCAGCTTTAATCCACATTTTACCTTACAAGCTTATTAGTTACTCCAGTCAATTGGCACTACCCAACAAATCTTTTCAACAGGCAATCCACCAATTTTCTTCCTTGTCGGCGGGGGTTCACAGTATTGGAGGCAAGAATGTTCCAGAGTCGTCGAGGTTCTGATCACTGAGGTTTGCTACCAAGTCACTGACAGCTCTACTGCTTCCATTCGTGCTGCTGACGCCGTTCAACTTTGGCTTTGCAATTATACCGTTTGTGGTGATAGCATCTCCTAGCTCTCCGTCGAGCAGCTTGGAGCCAGACTTCTTGCCACGGTAAAGTCGGTACAGAGAGTACTGCTGGTCGGAAGTGTCAGTGTTGACTGTTGTTTGCTGACCACGCCTGTGAGCGGTGGTGACTTCTGACGGAGATCTCCTCAACTCGTGCTGCTGTGCTGACGAGGAGGTGGATGAAGATGAAGAGGTCGGCTGGAGGAACTCATGACGCAGAGCATCCTCTGGGGTAAGTCGTTTCTTTGCATCCCACCTACACACGCAATTACAATCATAACATTAATTTTAAATGAATATTAAAATAATAGAATGAATAATTTTATATATGTAGTGGAACTTTGTAAATATATAAGGCAATTTTATACCCCCTAATTAAAAAACCTATATAAACTGTGTTTTAATAAAAATTAAATACTTGACAGTTTCACAAAGAACCATCAATATGTATTTCAAATCTTGTTTCTTTGTGTTTTATGTGTGTTTCTGAAAAAGGAATATTTCTTAAAATTAAAACAATGTGAAACTCTGGAAGTGGGAAGAAGTGGGAAGTGTTAAAAGTTTAAGAAATAAAGTAAGAAGTGTGTTTGTTCCTATCTGGGCCTGACCTACTTTTACTTTTAGATCGGCTTCCTTCACTATCACCTACTTTACACTATTGTAGGCCTACAGTATTTCTATACTGTCTTACTCTACAAATAATTTATTTTGTTAGTTTTCTGAAAAGCTTTGACAATAGTTTCACTAAACTAAATTAAAAAATATGAAAATAAAATGTAAATAAGCTTGTAATTGGCAGTGTTAAGCGAGTATTCAAAGCTCCTAACTCTGACAAACAATGAGGGTAATTTTTTAATTATGTAGTTCCTCTTTCTTCTTCATTTATTTGTGTAAGTGCCAGTCTAGTTAATTAAAACCATTACTGGCAATATAATTCAAGGTCGTAGCCAGGAGAGGGTTTTGGGGGGGTTGAAACCCCCTCCGAAATTCTATGGACAAAATATATATGGCTTTATCTATGGTTCAAAAAATATCAAAATTAAGATATACGTACAAATTAGGGGGCTGTTTTACCCTAAAAAGCTCTTCAGAGAGCTTCTAAAGGTGTTTAATATTTAGAGATTGTCCTAGCCTTCGGCAGTTAAGGGGTGATGTTGCCATAAAAAACACTTCAGATAGTTTCTAGAACTGTTTATCCTTTAGAATTTTTTCTGGCTTCTGGCAATTGGGGGATGTGTCCACCAACCCCCCCCCCCC
>CABFWO010000280.1:218581-230388 GCA_902155825.1 Timema genevievae | reverse complement strand
TTCAGATAGCTTCTAGAGGTGTTTAATATTTATAGTTTGTCCTAGTCTCTGGCAGTTAGGGGGTTATGTTGACAAAAAAACACTTCAGATAGCTTCTAGAGGTGTTTAATATTTATAATTTGTACTAGTCTCTGGCAGTTAGGGGGTTATGTTGACAAAAAAAACACTTCAGATAGCTTCTAGAGGTGTTTAATATTTATAATTTGTCCTAGCCTCTGGCAGTTAGGGGGTTATGTTGCAAAAAAAACCACTTCAGATAGCTTCTAGAACTGTTTATAATTTATTTATTTTAATTCTAGCTTCCGACAATTGGGGGATGTGTCCACCAACCCCCCCCCCTGAAATTATTGGCTGGCTACGGGCCTTGTTATAATTGTATATATACCTATATAATAAAATAAATAGTAATGCATTTATTCAGAAAATAT
The DNA here is from genome assembly GCA_902155825.1 of Timema genevievae. Classification (NCBI taxonomy): domain Eukaryota; kingdom Metazoa; phylum Arthropoda; class Insecta; order Phasmatodea; family Timematidae; genus Timema; species Timema genevievae. The sequence continues at coordinate 229,960 of CABFWO010000280.1, read as the reverse complement.
GTACTCACTCAAGACACCTGGCAATAAAGTCTACAAAAATGGTGTCGTTGCAGCGAATAGCTAGTGACAGATCCTTTGACCCAGGCTTTCTCTTACGTCCTTTGCTGTTGGTTACACATCTTGGGTTGCCCTTAGAATCTGCAACACAATATGGTTCTTAAATCAATATATAAAAATAGGTGGTTTAAGAGCCTACTTTACCCCACAGATAGCATCACTTAAGTAGGTAATACAGCTCAAACCAAATGTCACATTGAAGTGTGATCATCCGTAGTCTTCATTAGAAAATAGTGGAAATGTGTTGCTGTGTAAATGTGTTATAAAAAACCACACTATACAATCATCTAATGCTAGAATAACGTATTATAGAGCCAATTTGTTTTGTACACATCAAGAAACCAAATCCCTCATTTTTCTTTGAATATTTAGGACCCGCCTCGGTGGTGTAGTTGGCTAACGCGCCAGTCGTGTTGAGTCAGACCACCGAGGACGGGGAGATCGAGGTTCGAATCTCGGTCCCCAATTCCTAATCCATTAGTGTAATTAGTACTTAAGCGTATAACCCGAACGGGTAATAAGACGCGGTGCTAAAAATTAAATTAATATTTAGGTGCAGAATCAATCATATATTTAAGTTCCATGACTTTTCCTTACTTTTTTATTAAATTCCCTGACTTTTTCCAGGCTTTCCCTGTTGTAGCCACTATGTTATTCTAGTAATGTGTTCGCGACAGTTAACGCATCAAATAATTTGTTCAAATTACATGTGGGATAGTGAGTGTCAGTTTCAATTATGATATCTAAATTTGCTAGTTAGATCAAAAATAGTGATTTGAAAACTAGAAGCTAAGAATTTTTCTAGTCAGGTTAATGTATACTTTATGCTATTTATAAATATATTTAGAAATAACTAGCTTAGTAATAATAATTATTTAAATATATTTACGATATGAATAAATATCATAATACATAAACTACCCTAAAAAATAAGCTCAATATTAAAAAAGAAAACATTTGTTTCTAAACATTAGCCATAGTAATCCTTTTTAATTTACTTAATTTTTATTATTTTTAGGGTAGTCACTAATTTGGATATTTTATAAGATATACCTATTATTATGGTTATAAGAAGTTTCTTTATTTTTTTTAATGGTTAAAATTCTAGTTTGAAATAATGAAGTGCAGAATTTGTTTTACTAATAAAATGTTAGTGCACATTTATTTCCAGTCTTTATCAGTAGATTAATATAATATATATTTTTCTATGAATGGGTTGGGCTGACAAAATTACTATTACGTTTCAGCTGATTATGTTGATTTTAAAGGGCACTAATGTAATGTTAGAAGTGAGATTTTTAATAGTTTTTACAACATCAACTTCTTATAGATATTTCAATAATCATAAGACCCACTTTGGTGGCCTTATGGTCTGAGGCGCTACTCTCACAATAGACTAGACTGTTGATGACAGTGAGATTGTGGTTTGATCCTGGCCTGGAGTACTGAGGGTAGTTTTTCCTAAATGATTTCTCACTTTTCCTCCACACAAATGTGAGTATACATAAGCGTATAACCCAAATGGGTAGTAAGACACAGTACTAAAGAAAAGAAATAAGCTACTATCTCATCATTATCATCATCATCAATCATTTCCAGCCTGTGGTCGGGTCAGTTTAGTAAAATGCCTCCCTATTCCTCTATTCTTCCATCATTATTCCTCCTTTATTTGCTTCCATTCTTCTCCTCTCACTTGTACACTTTCTGTTATCGGCTCCTTCCATCTCTTTCCTTGTCTCTTTTGTTGTATTTTTCCTACACACTTCATCTCCATTCTCTTTGATATTCTCTCCTTTACCATCATCATTACATGGCCAGACCATCTCAGTCTTGCTTCATCAACTATTAACATGTACTCCCGTTTTCCTGAATAGCATCAATCCTAATCCGGTTTATCCTCATGACAACTAACATGCTACTTACTAGCTTCATTCCCAAACTATTATCTATCTAATTAAGGCAAAGTTGGTGGAATCTGAGGACTTAAATCTGTATTTATCCTAAACCCCATTTTATTTCTGTTTCATTAAAGAGTGAAGAGGTTATAGTTTTAATCTACTTACCAAAGAAGAGCCTTCTTCGTGAAGCATTGGCAATGACCTCTTTGGGTGGAGGCCCCAACACCTCCATGATGCAAGCCAGTTGTTCTACTTCGTTCTCACCGGGGAACAGAGGATATCCTGTGTACAGCTCCGCTAAGATACATCCTGTATTGGCCATCAAATATAACAAATTAATAATCATTATCTAACATGTGAGCTATTAATAATGATAGAATGGTCTAGATATTAGTGATATTAATGTAATCAAATGGTTTAATTCAAAGAAGACAATATTGGTTTGAGAAGAAGGTCAAGATTTTATAAAACAACAGCTAGTGTTGGTCAAACTCATCGAAATCCTTTGGCTTAGTGCTCAGTGGGGTCGAATGTTTATATTTTCTTTGGTGTATAAGCATATAAGTATAAAAGATCTACACGTAATTTAGATTTTACTTTAACTCCATGTGCTCCAGAGAACTAAGTGAAGTAATTTTATTGAATAGTGAGAGGAATATTTAAGGAGGAGCCATTGCAGGGAAGGATAGAGAAATCATGACTAAGGTGGTACGGCCATGTAAGGAGAATGGAGGAGGAGAGGATACTAAAGAAGATGTTGGATATTAAAGTGGGTGGCAGGAGGCCAAGAGGAAGACCAAGAGACAGAAGGTGGAAGGGAGTGCAGAGTAGTGTGGAGGAGAGGATTGGGTCTTTGCAGAGAGGGAGAAGTGGGTGGAATAAAGGAGACCTTGGAGAGGCTTATGTTCAAAACAGACCCGATCAGTGGCTGGAAACTTTTTATGATGATGATGATGATGATGATAATAAGATGATTGAGAAAAAGCAGGGGGTGGGGTTAAGATGGAATTCTACCATCTACATGGTGTTACATGGGGGGAGAGTGGGTAAATCACAGTGTTATGTAGCACAGATCTTATACTTAGAGCCAGATTAATGGTCAGATTTAGTGCGCCTCAAGTGCGGCTTGATACCAAACACAGGACAATACCTATCTGGAATTTAATGGAACGGGCAAGCTTAATATGTGAAACTGCCCATTCCATTCGAGTCTAGGTAGGTGCCGTCTTGTGTTTGATATCAAGTCGCACTTGAGGTTCACTAAGTCTGACTATGAAACTGGCCCTTAGATTCTAATGTTTAAAAAATATTACTGTTCATTTCCATACTATTAATTAACATGATAAATTCTGATTCTGAGTAGAAAAGTTATGTAACATAGGTTGGAGCAGGAAAGGTGTCAGGCAGACTAAATGTCTACTTGGTGTTACATGGGTAGAGGGGTCAAAAAAGGTTGGAGAAAAGTGTTGGATGTGGTTTGGCAATCACCCCTAAAGTACAGCCTGTCAGATTTTTCAAACTAAATATATATTTGCAAAGTCGAGAGTCTAGTAATTCAACAACAAAAAATTATGGGGTTTCAATGATATATCATTAAAATACTTGTAAAGAATTCAATAAAGCGTGCAAAACTAAATAAGGTTATTGGATTAAAATGATAGTTTTAAACTTGTAACTTGAGAAAAATAAAAAAATATAGATTAATGGGTGGTACAACTGAGGTAGGGGAAAAAATAAGGCTTGAAAATCTAACACTAAGTAGTCCTTTCTTCAGTATGAAATTTTAAGTTTGTGTAGTAAATTTAATTATAATATTTCAATCTCTATAAAATAAACAATAACAATTGTGGGGTTTTTACTAATTACAGAAGCTTATCTATTCAAAATGAATATGTAGAAAGTAGATCAAACTATAAAGGAAAAGTCTACAGAAAACCGATTTATTAAATGGTGTTTCCTTGTTTTAAAACCATTCTACAAACTTTTTTTTTAATCTCTACTTATTTCAATGATCAAAATAATTAATGTGAGCCATTCTACTTTCAAATGTGAAATAATAAGTGACTCACCAAGACTCCACATGTCGATGGCTGTACCATAGGGCAGACCAAGTATGACTTCAGGTGACCTGTAAAACCTCGATTGAATGTACGTGTACATCCTCTGGTGGAAGTAGCATGAGCTACCGAAGTCTATAACCTTGATGGAACTACTGCCTCGTTGTTTTAGCAACACATTTTCCTAGAAAATAAAACAATTATGTAAATTGATTGATTCAGCAGATACTATTAGCAAATAGTAATGCTGACCAATAAACTTAATACTAGGTACATTACTGCGTGATTATCCCTTGACTACAGAGCAGGCAGAACCAATATATCTCTAGTATTTTTTTTGAGCAGGATAAAAATTATGTCATGAAAACCCCTTCAATTATGTACAAACTGTTACATCATTAAAGGAAAAATGTATTGTGGATTTTTTAATACATTGGCCCTGTTTGCTGTATATTTGATGTCTGGTCTAAGGAGAAATAGGTTTATTTGCTGAATCCCTTGTAGTACATTACAAAGGCCTACATACAGACCAGGGATAGGATTTTTTAGTTCATTCTGCTCTCTTAGGCCAAGTTAATTTATTTAGTTACCGGTATGTAAAAGAAAGTTTTTAAACTAAAAGTACTAGCAAAATTTCTTATAAAATTATTTGAATAAGGTCGGACCCTTGTTATAGTGGTCAGTGTTCCTAGCTAGTGACTACTCATCTATAAGTCGATTACCAGTGATAACTAGGTATTTTTTCCCCATGGGAAACGGTTTCTATGGCCGCCATAAACTCCATGGTATGAACCCACAAGCAAGCTATACAGACCAATCTGCCTTCACTGTTAGCGATGATAATGCCAACATTTGTGTATAGAACCTGTCATGTGGACAGCAGGGTCACCATAGTCTGGTTAATTAGGCTTGAGTTAGGTTTAAGACTTCTACTAGCACCACATAATAATTATTACCATCATCATATCATGGAGATGTGACCGCTCCTACATGGTGCGCCAACCTTAAAAATCTGTTACATATCTGTCAGTAGGCCAAGATTGTTTAGTAGATAAATAAATCATGATGATGTTGAAGAGGGGGAGCTAGGGGGGAGTAATAAATACATCCATTACTGTTTCCAGCCTGTGGTCTGGGTCAGTTTTTTATTCAAGCCATATATTTTTCACTATCTGCTTGCTAGGCCTTTCTTAGCTTCATATGCTTTATAATCTAACTTAAGACTAGGACAGGCACAACATCCAGTCCCCAGCCGTTAATTTATCAACGTGAGAAGGTAAACCCATATTTCAACAATGATACATTTTTCGGCCATGCCAGGAATCAAACCCGGGACCTTTAGCTACCGGGTGAGCTAAAGTGTCAGACGGGAATGATAAGTTAAGAAATTAATGATATAAAATTGAAAACATTTGTTAAATATTGCTTGACACTCATTTATTTTGTTATTTTTTACTTTGGGATATAAGTGAATTAAGGAACAATACCACACCTTGGTTAAATGCTAGCTCAAGTTCTAGCCAGAGACATCACATCCACATGAAGAAAATTGAAACTACCTCTTGGGATAATAATCACACTCAGACTGTACATCTCACAGAAACAGGATGAGGATGAGTCTTAATAAAATGCACTATCATTCTCCCAGTGTTAAAGTAAAGTATATTGAATGAAGGTTGCAACTAACCGGCTTAAGATCACAGTGGATGATATTCTCCTTGTGCAGCAGTTTGAGGCACTGCACCAGGGAGTTGGCAAATCTCCTGATGAGACTAAGACTAAAACCCTGGTAGTTGTTCTTCTTGATCAGCTCATACAGGTTCAAGCTGCAAGGAGGCCACACGACAACACGGTATAAACAAAGATGGGACACGGGGTTGAGAGAGGTAAGAGTTTTAGAGGAATGTACCCCTATTTGCATAGGGAGGGTAGAAAACTTTATTATAAAAACAACCTTGATACCTTACACCTGGCCAGAATTTGAATCCTAGACCTTATGTCACAAAAACTAGACCAGACGGGTTCATACTTTAGTTCAAAGATCCAGATATAACTAGAGTAATTATCCATGCTACTCTAAAATAAATACTAAAATTGTATATTGCTACTTTTAAAATTTAGAAGAAAAAAATCTGAATATAAACTATCTTGTTTATTTTTACTCTACAAGGAGCTACCATTCTCTTAATATCTCACAGTAGACGTTTTTTAATTTCAGTTAAAGTCCCTTCTAATCAATCACCACTCGCACGTTTCAAAAATCAATATGGTAGCCTCCTTATTACTCTCTAACAAGCCTATTTTTATAAATATTCTGAGATTGTTCACCTCATGAGTTCGAAGCTGATGCAGAGGTGGTTTCGGAAATAGAAGTACTCCAGCATGTGGATGATGTTGTGAGTCCCGTCCTTGTCTTTCTTTCGGAGGTCGTCAAGGATCCTCACCTCTATCAGAGCTTGGTGGTGGAACCTCTTCTTATTCCTGACATAAAAACACACCAATAGTTTTAATAGAGTCATGATTAGACATACATACTACTATTTCCTGAGGAAGATCCAATAAGAGCATCAAAAAATGTAAATATGTGTTGTGTTTTTACTTCTATTTGAGCTCTATTTTTCTAAAATTCTATCAGTGGTGACTCCTCTTTGAGTGCACAGGTGCAAGCGCACTGTCTATAATTTCACACAAAATGGTATTTAATTTAATTTTAATCAATTAATAATAGGCCCCACTTCATAAAGAATTAATATGTCTATTTAGATTGTATTGCTTTAAATCGGCTATGATCTTGTGCACAACATTTTCTTTACTATTCCACATGTGATTTTGACTGCTAGCGCTGTCCTGCTACATCTACTAAGTTGTAGATGTGTGCAACTATCTGAGCATGTGCAATGAAAAAAAGAGAAGTTATTGACCTAACCAGCAAGTTTTAAAGCATCCCTTTAACATGTGGCCTGGCGCACAACTCGATAACAAACGTGGAGATGTTATTTTAAATCATTAGTGTAACTAAAGCGCTGCTACCAAATTATAATAATTTTTAAAGTTTAATTATTCTTTCTTAGTTCTCACAAAATTAATTATGAACACACATGGGTTTATGTAAAGAGTTAATTTTATAATCATTGTTAACATACTTTTATTATATCAACATGAACTCTGTGTAGAAAATTTCACAAAAAAAAACAACAACTGAGTATTCAAGAAGAAAAGCTAGAAATTAAAAAACCTGGTAGACTGACACCAAATATTATTTTAGAAAAACAGAAAAAAAACAACGAAACTACTATAGCAATCTCAATGACAACTGCCGAAGCAGAAATATGTTTTTCTAGACCAAAAGTGTCGAAACATTTTTAAGAAATAGCATTAACAAGGAAAGGTTGACAGCTCTTGCCATGTGGTCTGTTGAAAGAAACTTTATTGTGAACATTTCAGACTTTAGTTCTAAAGTGTTTGATAAATTCGCAAAATCTGAATAAAGAAGAATGAAATTTTTATTCAAAATAGCTAATATCTTTTAAGCTTGTTGCATTCTTGTAAATAATTTTTTAATTTATTAATTTAGAGAAAGAGAGAGAGAGAGAAGTTATACAATGAGATTTTTGTCTCTATACCTAATTATATATACAATTTTGAGATTTCGACACCTTTCTCTAAAAAAACAAACTTGTTATACATTTTGATGACTTAATATCAATATCATATAATGTTACAAAAATTTAACACTGACATATCAGAGAATATTTTTGCAAGTTGATATTGGGTAATAAATAAATCAAGTATAAAAACAAAAATCTCAGTGTAACACTTCTCTCTCTATTATATATATATACATATATACATACATATATATATATATACACACATACATATATATATATATATACACACATACATATATATATATATATATACACATATATATATATATATACATATATATATATATATATAAAATAAAGTATTAAGACTATATATATATATATATATATAAATAAAATAAAGTACAAAGACCATATATTATATTATATAAAGTATAAGGACCATATAATATATAATAATGAGAGAAGTGTTACACTGAGATTTTTGTCTTCATACTTTATTTATTTATTACCCAATATCAACTTGCAAAAATATTCTCTGATATGTCAGTGTTAAATTTTTGTAACATTATATGATATTGATATTAAGTCATCAACATTTATTACAAGTTTGTTTTTTTAGAGACCGGTGTTGACATTTCAAAATTGTTGTAGCTGCTCCAACAACTAAGCCACACACAATGTGGGCCCCTTTCTCCCTAGTTCGCTTCTGGGCAGTCCTCTGGCACACACAGTCAGAACGGGTGTATTTGATTACAAATAAGTATGCAACTCTCACCTAATTATCTTGATTGCTATATGTTGGTTGGTCTTGTGGTCTAGCGCTCGTATGACCTGCCCAAAGCTGCCCTTGCCGATAACCTCAAGGATCTCGTAGCGGTAAGATATGTGGTCGTGGAGAACCTGAAATCACCAACGTGAGGATCAACTTTTTGTTTCAGGTGTGTCATTTTTTTCCGTGGAGTAATATTTCAGGAATATTGAGAGCATGAGGGAAATAATGTAGTAGCATAATGCAAAATGGATATATCTATAAGGGTTTATTATTAATGTTATTGTGTCAGTGTAGCCCTATTCATCGGTTTTGGTTTTATTTATTTAATGTCTGTGCAAATTATTATTGGTAGGTTCTTAAGAAGAAGGGATCTGCTACCCTTATACCAATAAAAGGAAATTGTGTAAGGGTGGATTTTAAAGAATTGCTTTAAGGTGAGAATATAGAGGAATGTGAGTTACGGGTAGTATTTTTGCAGTTTTTATAGCAAAACTTTTTTTTAGACAAAATAAATAAAATATTGCTTCAGTACAAATATAGTTTAATTTTCTTCACATGGTGATATCAACAGTTGTTGAATATATGTCATGAGCATAGCGGCATTAAATGATACACCTTTTTAAATTAAGAGAAAAAGTTGTCATTAAATTACAAGACATCCTTGACAAATATTCAACAAGTGCTTAGTATTTAGTATAGGATGGAAAAATGGTGATGAGAAGACGGCTTCTATCCATCATCAAGGTTTGACGAAAATAATGGTAGCATTGCTGCTATATCAATTTGTAGTGAGCTCAAAATTCACCCGTGCTTCAACTAATTTTGCATCATGTGAAAGCTAAAAAAAGTCAGACCTCACTGAGACTTGAACCAACAAAGTCTTTCAGAGTTGATTGGGAATAACTTTATCAACCACTCTCTCAGCACAACAATTACAACAATGCAATAATTAATTATTGAACAAACACTGATTGACTTAATCAATAAAAAATATTGTGTAAGTTTTCAACAAACCTATTAAAATAAAAAATGATTTAAGTTGTATGACCAAGCTTATTGATAAATACTGTTAAATCAATTAAATAACAATAAACAGAAGTTAGTTTATCATATTTTGAAGAAATATCTTCTGGTTCTAACTGTATCTTATCCTGAATATCACTTAATGATAACGATAGTATTCTTAAATAATAATCTAATTATGTTATATCATTTACCTTATTATAGCTGCCATTATCATCATCGAACTCTCCGTTCTGCGGGTCTCCATGAATCTTGCAGGCGTCCAGACCTAGGTACCATACTTCTGGGTACTCCTCTATCTCTATTCGTTCATACTGAGTCAGACGGTTAGCATAGTACTTCAAGGATTCTGCAATACAAATAAATAGACATATTATAATAAATAGGTACGATTCAAGGGGAAATGCAAATTATATTGTGAAATACGATGGATCCAGCACTACACCCAAGTCATATTTCAAACCAATAAGCTTTTTTCAAACATGTATGTTTCTAAAGATCAATCTGGCAACATGAGCAAAATAATTTTATCTGATAGTGTGGCAAATGAAATTGATAATAATGGAAACATTTTATTACTAAAGTAGAGCTTTTGAACAAAATATTTATTTGTTCAAAAAAAAGTTAGTCGCGTTGTTAACCCATGATCTAAGATGTGAGGCCATCAAAAGAGTAAAATGCCTGAGATGGGGCGATCAAGGTTTGAATCTCAGTCGGGTGCCCTTAGACTGGTTTTCCACAAGTTATTTATCAGTGGTTTTACAATTCTCTCCCCATACTCCCCATACTATTCCTTTATTATTCATTAATAGCATTGCTGATCATGCTAATAAAAAAACCAAAATTCAAAAAACCCTTTATCAGACATGTTATGCCTGTTCATATGAGGTCAAGTTTATTTAAGTACATACATTATTTACCCCACTTTAGGTGCAGTTTTGTTTTGTGTTTTCTTTAGGAAATACATTTAGTCCCAATGGAAATATTTACAATTGTTTATGCATTCTGTCATGTGCTGTTGACAAAACAAAAAAAAATTCACTTTGTTTTACATTTGTGAATATGTGTGTGTATGCACAGTAAGAAATATAAATGAAAAAAGTTACAGGAAAATTCCGACCAAATTTTTTTTTTAAAAAAAGGAAATTATTTCTTATTGCACCATTTTAATTTTTAACAAACATTTATTTAAAAGTATCTATGGTAACTAGTAGGTATTTTAAAGTGAAAGCCCTAACTAGACAAAATTTAATGTCCTATAGTAAATTATATTATGTATGCTTTTTTTAAAGTAGGTTTTTATTATTATGATATCTTTTGATTATATTTGTGAAGTTCTTCAAACCAATATTAAACAGTTTCGTTCATCTCTTAGTAAAAGATAACTTTTTTTATCACCATGTCTAAGGAACAATGATTCATTAAAATAAATAGAATTTGATAACATTTATTGAAAACTATACTTATTTTATCTAGCAACAAAACTACTTTCCTATAGCAAGACTTAGTGAAAGTGATTAAACGTGTTTGAAAAGAAAAGTGTAATACATTAGCATCTATAATCATAAGATTTACAAATGAATAGACAGCAGCTTCCTTTCATTAGAAACAAACACTCTGAAGTGACATTGATTCTTCCTAACTACTTTCTATTAGCATAAGCAAGTACTGTACTTGGTGCAGTTACATGACCAATTAGTGTCCTACTAAGAAGTTACTGTTTGCTAACATCAGTGGAGAAATTATTTTCATGAGTTGAATTGTCAGAGGAGCATATAAAGTGTTACAAGGCCAAAGTTAAGACAATCTTTATTTTTTTTATCTACATAAATATATGTGGAGGCATGTCCCAAGTAGGGTTGAACATATCTAGCTAGAAATGCATCTTCTTTCTAGAGCAATATTTCACAATATTTCGCTGGTCCCTTTCCTTGTGCGTGTGTGTGTGTGTGTGGGGG
>CABFWO010000280.1:195769-218486 GCA_902155825.1 Timema genevievae | reverse complement strand
GGTTTGAAGGGGAAGGGGGCATCTGCCATCTTGTAAATTAAAAAGAGTTGTTCCAAATTTTGCTAAAATGTTAAGTGATATGCCAAAATCTGTGTTAATTTGTTTTGCAGCCTTTCTATTAAGTTACTAGAAAATATTTTATTATTTCTAAAACTTTGTGGTAAATCATATACCATAGGGGGCATGCATATCACAGTTTGGGAAATACTATTCTTGATAAATTATGTAAAAATCAAAAACATTTTAAAGTGTATTTATTAGTTTTATCATCATTATCTTATTAGAAAACTATGTTTTGAGAATTAGTACAAAGTGAGGAAAAACTAGGAATCTTTATCAGTGTCTGCAAGAGAACGCTTATCATGTTGAATATAAAAGTAAATAATTATTGATACTAAAAGTATAAACACATTGTAGGAAGAATATAAGATAATCTTGTGACCCAATTTTTTTTCTCTCCTGATATCCATCATAAAATGGTAGTTACCATAGTTTTTTTTAATATAGATTTATGAGGTGGTTTATTAATCACCAATAAAATAAACAATAGAGAAAAATATGAGCCCCGCAAGCTGCAACCTTGGTTAACGCGATTAAAATATGTTTTATTAGATAAAGCAAGTGACATAGGCCTACTTTTATAGGAAAATTGAATTTAAATGTTATTGCATTATAAAAACTTTCATACATGTTACATGATAAAATGAATTAATAATAATAATCAAAATTGCACAAATGCTTAAATTATAATTAAAGTACACAAGTTGTTGGAGAAATACAAACAAATATAGGCCTACTATTCTAGTGTAACAGCCTGAGTAGCTCTCTTAATTTATAGAACAATGGCACATTTAAGTCACAGGTCTAATGTTGATATATTATTTGTGCTTCATTTAAAATTTTTTAGCCCCAGTGCAAAATTTTTATTTTATAGTTATCTATATGTGTTAAGAACTTTCTTTCTTAGGTCTAACTGGATTTGGGTTATTAGCACCTGCAACCCTTTGATACTATCCTGTTGGTCTAACGCGCTACTCTCACAGTAGATTAGATTGCCGATGACGGGGAGATCAAGGTTTGAATCCCGGTCGGGTGTAATGAGAGTGATTTTTTACAAAGTGGTTTTCCACTATCCCTCTGCGTAAGTGTGGGTACAATTCCTATAAATATTACCTTCCTAATCCCTAAAACTATTATTGTAATTTAGTACATAGGCCTAAGCGTATAACCTGAATGGCTTGTAAGACGTGGTGCTAAAAAAACTTGATTCTAACGATTCAGTATGAATAATCAGAATATTGTGATAAAAAAACCAAAAGCGTTATTTATATTACATTGTAAAAGCACGCAATTATTTGATAGAAGAAATATATATTTTATATTTACATTGTTCAATCACAAAAATTGGCAAAAACCAAATATTTTAATTAAATTAATTTTATTCTTAGTTTTATGCTATAAAATTAATAACGTTATGTGATTAAAAGGGTATTTTAAGAAAATATGTAATGCTATAGAACTTTATGCGTGATTTATTTGAAAACATGCCGGCGATATGATTTTATAATTGAAAAGTATTTCGCATGCATTTGATATCGGCAACATAATAAATTATTTATAAATGTAAGTTTTTTGGTTGATTTTTTTTTGCAGGGGTTACTAAGAAGTACGAATGTTTTTTTTTTTGGGACAGTATAATATAATGAGTGTGTCCTTGTCAAACTATTTACATTAATAATGTTTTTTATGGAGGATTAATACTAACTTAAAACACCTGGACTAAATGCCAATCTCGTTTAATCTGGTTTGCCGGTGAAGAGGTTCGAATCATGGCCGGGTGTACTGAGAGTATTTCCTATCCCTACTCGCAGATTCGGGTGCATTTCTTGCAAATTCTATAGTCCTCATCCCTACCACATTAGTGTAGTGTAAAGCGTATAGCCCGACGGGGAGGGGACAAAGGGGTAGCGAGGGGCTTTCAAATATTTTGCATTTAAGCCTCACTTGAGTCATTGTCAAGCTTCACTTTCTTGGAGAAAAAACAAACAAAAAAACACGCCTTTACGATATTTTTTTTAAAAAAAGCTCGCAATATATCAATGATTACTTACATTATGATTTATGACTATTGGCCTAATGCCTGAAGGAAATGTTCTTAGTTTAATGATTGAACGTGTAAAGTAACTTAAAAGTTATTGCTTTTAAACCCTGCGTTGCCCGTTGACTTCAAACCTGAGTTTTAATTAATTTAAAAATCTAATCAGAATTTTAAAATTCCAGCTTTCTGAGGTGCGCACGTTCATGCACAGGGGCTACTAATTTTTTTAACTCTCAGATCACCGCGTGCGGTAGATATCGCACGCGCAATGTTCATGACAGACGAACAAACTTAATTTTATTAGAGATGCTTTGCTTCCGACCCGGTGCCTCACCAGAAATCTCCTCGCGCTTCACAGTTTGAGAAACCCCGGGCTAGAATGAGAGTAAAATAACCAAACTGTGCTGACCTTGAGGTGAGAGCGGCAACCTCTTCCCGTGAGGGTCCAGTCTCTCCCCGCCGCTGTTCCCGTTACTGGTGTTGTTATTGTTGTTGGTGACGGCGTGGTAGCTGTTGTTACCGTTGTTTTGGGGATGGAGCACCGGGGGAAGGCACCCCGACACGGGGGTAGAGGCCTGATGCTGCTGGGCCGCCGCCGCCGAGCTCGTCCGGCCGCAATCGCCGTGCGGTGCCGTGGCCGCCGCCACCGCGTGCAGGCGGCTCGACGCCGTCACCACGCCACCCCCGAGCGCGGGCAGCTTCTGGTGGTGGCCCTGTAAGGGGTACAATAAGGCGCTTTGTAAGTGAGGGGGCGGGCCAAGGTAACCGACCTTCACTTTCACGAACATGGTACACTCTGGCATTAGTCGAGAAATGTGCGACTTAGTTCACTCTTGTATCGATCTCAAGACGTGACTAACGTCCATTCAACATCCTTGTCGCAGTCACATAAAACACACCATTTTAAAAGTTGCCATAAAAGTACCCCGCCAATTTATCTTTAAAAAACTTAAAACTATTTAACAATTTTAATATTTCTTGTAGGAGAGTAAAATGGTTTCACTTTTTTTTTCTGTACACAAAAATGTAAACACAAACACAACCAAACTTCACTAAAAACTCATAGAAACGCGATGGCCATGAAGAGAGCAAGTATAGCAGCGCTTTGAGAATAGCGTCCTCTCTCTTCGCGAGCTCGGGTTGAACTGAAGGTAAGCAGGCAGTAAGGTAACCGGGCCGATGACGGAAAGCGTATTAGAACCTAATGCTACTAGGAACTGAAAGGAGTCTCGCGCACCTCACTCTTATCTGGTGCGTCACCAGAAGAGGTCATTAGAGTGTCGCACGTTGAGTGCAGCATGTGACGTGATTTAGGGGCACTAATGAACATATGGTGTACTCTAGCGGGATTAGAGCGTCATTGTCAGGTGAAATACGTGACTCAATTGGGGGGGGGGGATTATGTTGTTCTGGTTTATTTTTTAATTATTGTTCAGGTTCACATCCCAGCCAGATATTTTTACTATTTGATTTGACAACTTGAAAAATCCATCAAGAGTTAAGGTCACTTAACTTTCTAAGTTATGAAAGGATGTAGTGTAATCCGTCAAATAAATAACAGCACCTGTTGTCACGAGGAGAAAGACGCCAGTCTCTCGTCTCGTCTGTCAGTCTGGGTTTCAATCCCGGCTTAATGTAATGAGATTTTTTACTTCTCTAAATGGTTTCCCAATCACCATTTATGCAAACGTGAACACAGATCTTCTCAAAACTCTACCGTTTTAATTCCTACCTCGTTAGTGTAAATATGCGGAAATCACGGGTGAGTGTTAAAATACAGAGCACGTACAAAAATAACTAAACTCTAAATATTACAAGCATATTTCAATAAAAGTTATTGTTTAAACATTCCATGAAAATAAAGAGAGGTTAAATAATTAAAACGTTAAGTGGATGAACTGGGCTAGATCGATTTTATTTTCCGTGCCAGACTATAAGGAACTGTTTGCGAGCTTTATAATGAAGAGAAGGAAATTTACCAATAAAATAAACCATATCCCAAATGAAAAACCCGTGACAGATACGGAAATGAATCAGGACTCGGTGGCTGGGTTTTCAG
Organism: Timema genevievae; assembly: GCA_902155825.1. Classification (NCBI taxonomy): domain Eukaryota; kingdom Metazoa; phylum Arthropoda; class Insecta; order Phasmatodea; family Timematidae; genus Timema; species Timema genevievae. Next base: position 214,329 of record CABFWO010000280.1, on the reverse strand, counting down.
GGCATCCGGGTTTGCCGATAACTGGATTAAAACAATTTAAAGAAGTGTGGGAAACAGTCTGTTGATGTTTTAACAAATCAAGAGGAAGTTAGTTTCCTTTAGGATAAAGTTCGCCATTAAATCGAGTTAAAATTGAATTTTCTTTTCACCTTACTGTGGAAGTGTTTGCTTGCGTATTTATTTATACTAATACACTGAGAAGTATTATAAATAGTTAACTAATACATTTATAGAAGAATAAATGAAACTCTTTCCCCCTATTTCACTGAAGAATGGAACTCAGCTCGACAATTTTTTTCATCAAAAATTGTATTTGATACAAAAAAATGTCAATTATTTGTTTAGCAAAATCTGATGTTAATTATTTTATTAACTAGTCTATGAAAAGTATGTCAATAAAACTCAACATAACCAAACTCAACCTTCAATTTGTATATGCATGAAAGGCTAGGAGTCACTCTTACAATAGACTGGACTGCCGATGACACGGAGATTGGGATTCGAACCCCGGTGGGTGTACTGAGGGTGGTTTTTCCTAAATGGTTTTCTACTCTATCTCCCACAAATTCGGGTACACTCCCTATCAAATTCAACCTTCCTAGTCCATAACACATTAGCGTAATTAGAAGATATATATGTATAGCCCAAAAGGGTAACAAAACAAGGTGTTTACTTTTTTTTTTTATATTTCCTGTTAAGTTTTGGATCTCTAACGTTTACACATCATATTACACAAACCCACAATCAAACATCAGTTTTATATAATATAAGGTTATGTCATTTGTTACTCTGCAGTGTTGGCTGTATTTTCATTAGAATAGTAATCTTTGTATGAATACATAGGCCTATCTAGGCTATGTATATGTAAGCTCAAATTAAATGAATATGGTTAACATTACCTGTAACATTTTCATTGACTAAGGACACATTTTTTGCTAGCTAATATGAATACTAATCAACCAAACCATAAACACAGGTCACTGTGTTATAATCTGAAATTTCTCTTTGGATTTGAGATTGTAATTTATATTCTAGGTTCTCCTTGCTTTGAAATGCAAATCACATGTCAACGAATTAAAATGATTAAATAAAGAATGTTTTTATTTTATATAATTTTTATTTTTGACCAGTTTTCAAGCCTGAAAAAATTGTGTACCTCTTGAGTGGTTCCTCTAAAATTTCACCAAATTTTATCTTCTTCTCTCATTGAGAAGTACAATTTTTTTTGAAAGATATGCATACATATATAAAGACACTCTTAGACGTTAATTAATATAGATAAGTATAACAAAAGGTATATTCACGAATGGGTCTAAGGAGTAGGAATGAGAAGGATAGCTTTTAGAGGAAATGCACTTGCATTAGCGTCGAGAGTGAATAATAAAAGTCATTGAGCTATGTTACATGTGAAAAAACATTTCTAATACATCAGATGGGATTCGAATCCCGACTTATCCGTCGACGGCAAACAAAGCTTCATTCAAGTCTAACGCCTTAAACCACTCGATTACCAATGCAGCTACGCATTTACTTCTCCCTTTTGTTTATTATTTCTAATTTTTATTTACAAAATAGGTGCATACCAAAAATAAAATAAATTTAATTGCGGATGTCCCAAATTTTTACGGATCGGTGCAACACCAAGACTTCCATTTCCCAAACTTTCGTCACGTTACGCTGACGCCGTTCAAAGCGTCGCGTGTGTCCCCTACCCCCCTTTCTCAGCCAGTCATCAACATAACATTTCGGAGTGTGTTCTGGGTAACTGGCTTACTGGGGTAATTTCCACACACACGCTAATGAAAGTGTAGGCAAGAAGTTTGCACGTAACATTGTCATTTGTTAGCTTCTTAGAACGCGCCCGTGGGTATGCTACAAGATGGGCCCCTGGGGACATGACCCGTCACCAAGAATTAGTGTTTGACCACAAGTCTAAAGTCAAAAGATCCCTGGTTCGATTGATTGACCAATATATTTAATATTCGTATACGGGCTCGTTCTGATCTCCAATTCATAGAGAACTAGAAGCAATATTTAGCGAGGTATCAACCATGACACTCTAGGTTAAGTTAGTTTGTTAGTAACATGGTCATAATCATATATTTGGAAATAACACTTTATTTTTTATTATTTTTTAAGCGCTACTTGGGCGCACAATCTAAACTGGATATTATCTCTGACGGAACTGCATGGTTACAATTGGGGAAAGAGCGTTGTCATTTTCTCTTGTTTTAGTGTGGTCAAGCTTACCTTATATATACACCATACATTTCCCAACACTGGTTCGCCGAGGTTGCCAGTAGCTCCTCCTTACCCCCAGAACACCACATTCCAACATAACTGAGAGCGAGGAGATTTGGAAACAGCTAACCGAGAACTAGGGAAGATAATTGTTATATCCATTGGGTGTAAGGCGCCACTTGTCACAACAGAGTGGAATGCTGATGATAGGGCGGTCGGAGTTTGAACCCGGTCTGGTGTACTGAGTGTGGTTTTTCCCAATCTCTTAAGTCTGTTTCTTTCTCTCTCAATCTCATCCCTCTCTCCCTTCCCACGTAAATGCAAGTAAATTCTTTCTTACTCATCCCTACTCCATAGGATGATTAAAAAAGTAATCAAATTATGCTCATATCAATCCAAACAAAGCATCGAGCAATGTTATATATATATGTTAATGTGAATGTGCTGAATTCGTTATTTTGTAAAATACCCAGTGAATCACCGAAAGCGATGGTTTATTTAACAAATAATAGGATTTATCTAAATTTACCAGTGAATTTATAAATTTCCCAATGCAATTGGTGAAAGTATGAAACATGAAATGTATTATCTTAATTTACCGGTGATCTTATAAAATATCTAGTGTATGTGGATAAAAATATAGAACATAAATCCAAACTAACCTCGTCTAACCTAACCTAAGCTTGTCTAAGCTAACCTAACTTGCTTAAATTAGCCTAACCAAACCTTATCTTGATGTGACTTATTAGCAGGGCCTGGATTTTGATGACATTCATTTTTAAATTTTTTTTATAGTCACTGTTAGGGGACTTAACGTGAAGTTTGTTTAGAACACGCTAAAAAATATTTGAGTATAGTCCTTAGAAACAAACTCAGTTAAACATTAAACCCTACCTCAATTATATTCCAGTTTTCATAGGAAGAACTATTTATATTTAGGACTAGTATGCTGTTTTGTGATTCGAAGGAAGGTGTTGACTGTTGACTGCCAGAGGACAACAGACCCGTGACTATATACTCGGCCCTTACAAACACATTATTTCGGTCAACATTAAAACATCTTACTATTTTATTAGTGTTATTTTATAAGTATTTATAATAATATATATTAATAGTGACAGCTATAAATTAGATTAAGTGCCGTATGCATTCTTAAAATTAGATATATGGACTTTTTTTATCTGTCGGTTAAGACTCTTCCTATGAAACGTAGCCTACTAACTTGGAAACAAAACATATGCACTCACAGTATGTTCATTGCTTTCACTGTACATAATTACTACGTTTGACATCAACATTTATTAACGGTTTTAACTAAAAGATAGTGTCAATAGGTCCAGAGGTCGACCTTGTTGGTCTTGGGGTAAAGTGCTTGACTCAGGACCCGATGATTGTGGGTTCAAAATCAGCCGGGATTGACGGATTTTTATAGAGCTATGATAGAAGCTAGAAGTTCCACTCTAGCCAGAGAAGGTATCGTTTAGTCCAGACAGGTTGGATTAATTAATATAAATTCACCCTCATAATTCTGTTGTTTAGATTAATATAATATATACACATATATGTCTATATACATATATGTGTATATATATATATATAGAGCACGTCTTACAAATGGTTTGGGATATCTGTATATTTTATTTACACTAGTGAAGTATGGATGAGAAGGTAGCAGTTATGGGAAATATACCCACATTTACGTGAATAGAGTGAGGAAACCATTCTGTTTAGTCCGCTTGCCCACCGACGCGGGTAATTCAAATATGTGAAATAGTAGCTTTCGTGGTTTTAGTTAGTCTCTGTTCAAAGCGAGAACTTCTTGTTTAAACTAAACGAAAGGAGAAACAAAGCTTGATTGGTTGCTAGAGGCCACCCACTGAATTTCACTGTAAGGTATAAAAAAACGGTGGTTTAACCTATTTAGAAAAAAAGAGATTACATTTTGCTCATTAAGTCACGAGAAATTTACGGGTCTCCATAAATAAACAAACCAGGTGGAGTTTAAGAGGATGATTAAAAAAGTTCACCTCAGTTGGGCTGAGAGCGAATCAACAAGCTCCGCTGGTACTTTGCAAGGAGCGCTTGGGGGTCAGAAATCTCAACATTTTGGATCTATTTTGATTTCATTGTAACGAGGAAATATATCACAAATTGTCTTTTAAAAAAAAAGTTTCTGTAAACCGGTATCAGTTGAAAACCGTTTCTGGATTATTTTAGATTAGTATATAAGCTATGTCCACGTAGCTCGGTAGTGAGGACGTCAACTGTTTAGTAGGTGGGACACTGGTTCGACCCCAAGAGTCAAAGTGCTCACGTCTTACAAACTAATTTAACTTATGAATAATGCGTCCAACCTAGCACATTACTCATTTGATCTATTTTCTTTTATTTCAGGTGTTTAACTTGCACTTTTTGAACCGACTGATTATATCAGCAAAGGATTTATAAAGCTAGTTAAATCTAGAACAGACACAACATCCAGCCCCCCAGCCAACAATTCATTATTGTGAAAGAGGAAAACCATATTTTGCCAATGATACATTTTTCGGCCATGCCAGGAATTGAACCAGGGACTTTTATCTCAGTATACAGACACACTACCAACTGAGGACTGAGCTAAGGTGTCGGACAGCATTCCTCTAATAATTCAGGATGGATATATATATATATATATATATATGAACCAAGAGTAAATACCTTGGCTAGCCTGGAATCGATATAGGGTCTTCAAGATTTGTGACCAATCACTTATTCAAGGAGACGGGCAATATTTTGTTCTCCAAGTAGCGAAAGTAGGTGTGATATGAGTGATTCAGAGCTCTCTGTGTATGAGGTATCAGGTGTTAATATTCACACGTGTGTTACGCACCTGTAAAATGGATGGTAAAAAAGACACATCTCTTCACTTAAATGGAGATTTCCTACCACTGTACACCCCTGCCCCCCACCGTGTCTTACAACACGACCGGCCTACACATTTGCATTACTCTATTGAGGTAGAGATGTGAAAAAGTGGACCCCAAAGGAAATGTACCCGTATTTGCGTTAAGTAAAAGTCGGAAAAAGTTTAGGAGAAATAAAACACATTTAACTCCTCCAGCCAGGATCCGAACCCTGAAAGCCATATTAAATGGACCTGACGCTTAGTCCGATTACTTACTGGTCCGAGTTTAAAGGTATCTAGCCGGGGTTTCATCTCGACACTCCCAAGAGTTGTTGCCCAAAGCTCTCAACTTAACTCGAATGCCGCAACGATAGGAATAAGGTCGCCGTCGGGGCAAACAGCTGGGCTAAGGGGTCGAGGACTAATAACGCTAGGGTCGCCAGCTCGCTGTTTGTCTCAAGTCTCCGCTCCACTAGCGCTTTCAACCAACACGACGGTGACACTTAGAACTTTGTCTGTGTCCTTCCTTACTCTCAATTCAGGCTTATATCATGAGGGGGAGGGGAGGGAGGAGCTTCAAGTGTTTTATTTATACTCCACGCTGTGTACACACACCATCAAAAGTTTATTCTGTGTTCAGCTTACCCTAATTATTTTGTTGACCTATTTATATGTATTTTCCCGTGGTCTACGCCTTGCTACTCGTCCGGGTTATCAGTATACTAACACTAAGAAGGTAGTATTACAGAGGAAATGTACCAGCATTTACATGGAAGTAAAGTGGGAAGACAATTAATAAAAATTATTTCAGTCCACTCGGGCCGGATTCAAATCTATACCTCCTCAATGCCCGAAACTTAAACCAAACGAAACTGATGCTTTAGAACGCGTGTTTAGAACGTGTTTAAAAGTAGCCCTAATAATTTTAAAAAATTCAAACCTGAAAAATAAACTTGCTACAGCTGCGTAAAGTTAATTATCTTTACTATAACCGCTATAAATAAGATTTTTTTTTACTTTAAATGTAATGTTTTACCATTTATTTATTTACTCTGAAAGGTGTATCTTGAAAATTAGTAAGATTGTACATAAAATTAATATTATATAATTCACTCATGTTATCTTAGCGAGTTGGATATGACGATAAAGATATATGTATATATAGATAAAGAAGAGTTTTACCGACTGCAGACAAGAATTACGTAATAGTTCACTTCGAGAATGTTTCTAAAGCTAAAATATAAAACATTCCTAGAGTAAAAGAACGATGGGGCAGTGACAAATCTGTTAATAAATATATATTTTAATCTGATTTGTTTCAGTTGACACGCCCTCATATGTTCAACTTGTATAAGATTTAACGAGCGATAAATCACAACCTTAAAAAAGCTTGAAAGCAACTAAAAGGGAAATCAACTCAGACAACCAACCAATAAATACTTAATCTTGAGAGTATTTACAATCCAATCTTAGTAGGAAGACAGCTAGAAAAGTTATTAGATATATTTTCATGTATTCATACATCTACACACATGATTTACAGCTGTCGTCTTTGAAATATACTATAGATATATTCTATTTTTTATAACACTAATAAGAGACCTATAGTAAATGTATTTTTAAGCTTATGGCATATTTGATCGAGAGATACATTATCTAGTTCGGTCGCTTTGTATATAGACTTTTATTAAGTCTCACTATGGGAACAAAACGTTACTCAGGGTATACCTTTGGAGGTTGTCCACGCGTCATACCCGCAATTAGATGACGTAATAATAGTAATTATGAATGTGTGAAGTCAATGGAAATCTTAAACCTAACTAAATCCTAACTAACAATACCATAGGAACATTTCCCCTTCCAGGAAAAAAAATAATAGCTATGGTACCACTGAGAATCGAACCCGGGACCTTTATATCAATAACCAGGGGCGTTGACTAATAGACCAGGGGGCCGGTAATGTTAATATAATGTTGGTTATAAACCAAAAAGTATTTCTAAAATGTTCTTCTTATGAACACTGGACTGTAGTTAGGTTGTGTTTGCACACACAGCTAGCTGCAGCACTCAGCTTACTAGTTTGTTCAGGTTATCTAATCTACCGCGCTGCAGTTACCGACACCGTATGTTCTGAGAACACATTTATTAAGAGAAGCTGCACCTCATATGAGTCCTCCTCGAGGTACAAAAGATTAGTATGAGTCGTTAACGCTTCTACGTCGAGGATGTCACTTCCCAGGAATGGATGCGCGTGGAGCTATGCGGGTTTGATGTCAACTAAATGGAATTATTTGTATTTAAAAATCCAGTGACTACTTATGTAATATCGTATCATGGTTCAGCAATCAAGCAAGAAAACAAGTTTCGAAGAATGTTTTCACGTCTATTGAAATAATCTACCATTTGCATTTATGTAGAAACCGACTTACAAGGTCATAGTCAGGTACATTAGCCCTGCGAGCGTTCATAGTGACTTCCCGTGTCAGCGTTCGTTAGACTATTCTTGAGGTCATGTTGGATTATTATCACTTAGAAATATTAAGTTTTGAGTTGTGTTTTTTTTTCTTCACTATAACGCTTTAGCAAAAATGTTACCCGTTTCGGTGTCCGCGTGGTAAAACGTGCTACTCTTGAAGTAAACTAGACCGCCGATGACGGGGAGATTGAAGTTCGAATTTCGGTCGGGTGTACTGAGGATGGTTTTCCCAAAGTGATTTTCCACTCTCTCTCCATGCAAATGTGGGTCACTTCCTCTAAATAAACCTTCCTAATCCCTAAAACCAATGGCTTAATTAGTACATAAACGTACAACACGAACTAGTAGTAAGACGCTGTGCAAAAAAACAAACAATTTTTTAGTTATTTATTTGAAGTATTTAACGTACTAGTTCAGAACCGACTGATTAACTTAACAAACTATTTATAAACTAACTCAAACATTAAATACTACACCCAGTCCCCAGGCCATCATTTCATGACTGTGAAATGGGAAAACCCTATTCCACTCACGAAAACATTTTCAGAAATTCCGGGAATCGAGCCAGAGACCCTTCACTCATTAGGCAGACACGCTACCAACTGAGCTAAGGTGTCGGACCACCACCAATGCTATTAAAGACTGAGTCAACTCAATTATTTGGCAATTACTCTAACAAACTCGCATGTAGGTTTTGACATTTTTTTATCCCCTTAATATTTCGGGAAGAAAAATTTAGGAGTTTAAGAAAATAACATATTTATTTCCTTACGTTTCAATAAGCACTCAAATGGATAATATTAAAAATATTTCAATGGTATCGAGATATTTGGGCCTTCATTTCATTGTCTAATATACCATATCTTGGAGAGTAGGGTGGTAGGTACTCTTATACCTATTATTAAACAATCTTCAAGAGTAGAATCGAGATCTGTAGCTTGATTACACGATTTTCATGGTTATAAACAATGTTTCTCATGGATAAGTAGAACCGATTTAATTGATATCTTGTACGCTACACTTTTTAAGAAAGGGCACTTATTACGGTCAAAAATTCCCAAAGTTCTTTAATGAACCGGTTGAATGGCGCACTCAAATGTATTTGCGGGTGACGTGATGCTGGCGTGCTATTAGGAACTATTTGGATAATAGGTAAGGATTAAGAGGGTAGCTCTGAGTAAGTGCACTCATATTAGAGTAGAAAGAGGATGGAAAAAACACAACAATAAATAACAAATGGAAAAATATCCCCCAAAGGCACCTGGCCAAAAGCCCCTTAGCCCCCAGTATGGGGTAGAACCGTGTGTTGACAAACATTTTAATTTCAATAACTTGCATGATTAGATTAATGACCTGGAGTATTGATGTTGCCTTTACACTAGAATTAATTAGGATAGGGCGCTGATAGGTGGACTACTGTCATTAATAGGTCAGACCATTAAGTATTTGTAACAATCTCATAAGTATTTTCTGATGACCTCAATATCTTACTCATTTTGTAATGTAAATATTGCCTAAGTAGACCATCAACTGTCAGCAACAACAACATTTACTTCCAAACAATAACAGTAATTCCAAACATGCACAATGTGTTTAATTAGTTCAATGCCGTGTGCATTTGTTACGGCACTAAATAAAACAATAAATGGTTCCAACCCGAAAATAAGCAATTGATATTTATTGGTTAGGGACTAGAACATTGAGCTCTTCTGGTGATTAAACACGTCAGCCTTTTGTCTAGCTCTAGAAGCTCGGAATTTTGAGAGCTTAGAAGCTCGATGTCGCGCTCTAGAACCTAACGGCGGAGGCCAAATTTCATGTAACTGAATTAACTACAACCAGTAATAGAGTTAGCTGGCATACACAGGAGTCACGTACCACCATGCAATGGCGTGTGCGGGCATCAGCAGAGACGAAAGGGACCTCCCGAGTATCGAACCAGATCCTACTTACTTTGACACAGGTTTGTGATATGACGGTATCAATTTTAGTCTCTCTCTTATTTCAGTCATTAATATATACTTTTGTCATACACTTTATTCAGTATTTTTGTCAATAAAACCGTTAAGGCGGGATAGTAGGGAACGCGAGAAAATATCAGCGTTTCTTCAGTTTTTATAGCAAAACCTTTTTGGCCAAAATAAATAAAATATTGCTTCAGTACAAACATAGAACTTAATTTTCTTCACATGTTGATATCAACAGTTCCTGAATATATGTCATTAGCATGGCGGCGTTAGATGACAAACATTTTAAATCTATAGAAAAAGTTGTCATTAAATTCCAGGACACTCTTGAGAGATATTTAAGAAATGTTGATATCACCAAGTGAATAAAATTAAATTACTGAAGCAATAGTTGATTTATTTTGACCAAAACAAGTTTTGTAATAAAAACTGCAAAAACACTCACCTTTTCTCACGTCTCCTACACACCCCCACCAAAAGAATCAGTTTCGATTCACTTATTTCGAACCTTCTCCCGCGATCATCCTTGACAATAAGCGCCCAAGGGGAGGCAGGCAGTGACACATTATATAATAGTGACTTGTCATTTTGTAAAGGTTGTATTACATCCCTAATTTTGATTAATTCACTCTTAGTCGTAGAGCTCTATGTCCAACCACTCGTCCAAGCTATACGCGTATTTTACATCAATGGAGTGAGGAAGTGTATATACGCATTTGTGTGGAGGAAGAGTGAAAAACTGACTAAGAAAATAAGTACTTTATTACATCTGCTAGGGATATGAACTATGACCTCCTCTCTACTGGCAAACCATACTAGACCACCGCCTATTACTCTTTAGTTCGTGCACTGACTATCAATAAAATTTAAGGAAGTTGCCCACCTGTGACGTCACGACCGGTCAAGATAGGATCTCTCATGTTAATGAATTTACGTTTTACTCAGTGAGTTTTAAAGATGTAACATCGAAACAGAAAACATAAATGATTCAATAATTCTAAAAATAGTCCTATAGTGTCATAATTATTTTTTTATCTTTAAGTAGTTTTTTGTTATCAAATTTTTTTATCAACCCTCTAGAACTTCTATTTGGTTTGTTCATGAAAATGGCCTATAGGAGCCTTCCTGCCAGGATGCAGATTAAAAATGCTCGTGGTAGAAAATGTATATTTAAAATAGGAAAAAATAAAAAGGTTAAATTAAAAAACAAGTCAATGTTTTCAAGGCGCAAATATTGAAGTGACTGTGTAAACTCGTCAGAGGAAGTGGGAAAGGGTTATCCGCACATAGACAAGATCCCTTTCAGGGCGAACTTCTCCTTTTCTTACCTCTCTTTCTATTTTGTATATTGGCGAAGTGTGATAGTGCTTAGACCGCTTAGGGGGAATCGGTTGACCCTATCTTTCTCATATTAAATTTGCAAAGTTTAGGTATATTTTTTAAAGAAACTACTAAATCTACACTTATTTTTTTTACTGTTTAGTGTAGGCTATGATTTAATGAACGTTTAACGAGAGTATTATTTTTAATATATATATAATTTTGTTTTTTTTAATTTTTTACTTATCTAAAGAAAAAAAAATTAAAAATTTTGTCACATAAAATTGCGTAATTAAAAAACCATACATAATGTTCACAAAAACTTTTCATCAAATTGTATAGTTTAATAAGAGGAAGAAATAAAAAAAACCTTATGATATCTTTCACGGTTGCTGAGATAAGTGTACCTTTATGAAAAAAAAGTAAATTTTTCAGAAACTCAATTCAAAGTTAAACGTTCGGTACCGGCAAGTACTTATTCCAGCTTCATAAGCTGGGTTTTCTGGGTCTTCTTCTTCATACATCTTCAAGCCTTCTCTTGCCAAAATTTGTCTTCTGACAGGTTTTTTTTTTTTTTTTTCTGGAGCGCCTTTTCCGCTCTTTTGATGCGAGTTTCATCAAGGTCAAGCATGGCTTTGACATATTTTTACCCAGGTTGAATACCTAACTTATTTAATATCAAACACTTTGTGATATTCCCTTTGTTGAAAGAAGATATAACTTCATACACTCCCAGCTTTAGTGTAGTAAGCATTACAAATGTACTTTTGGGAATTATTTATCATATGAGGTTGTTGAGTGACTCATTGAGATTTTGAGTCTCTCCATGCAAACATTTTCTGAGAGGATCCAAGTTATCCAAATCCCTGAAAATTGGCTTAATCTCTTCCGTGACAACAGGAAGATAAGTATGGTTAACATGATCATAGTTTGTTTTGTTGGCAACAGCTTTTTGATATTTACACCAACGGTCCTCATCCTTTAGACACAGTCCGTGTGCTGGTTCTTCATTGGTAGAACCAAGATAGAAGTATTCAGCCCACAATATTCTTTTCATGTCTTGTATTAGTACAAATAAACCTCTAATAAATCCTCTAAATCAACCAACAACATTAATTACAACTGTTCATAACCAATAAATGTTTTAACAATATGTAGTAAACACAGAAACGTTTGTTAGAAAATTAATTATCTGTGTTGTGTTTAGTACCAACATTGAAAAAAGGAAATACTTTTTTTATACTTCCTAATAATCATCTACCTAGTTGCTAGTAATAATAAAAAATTCTACACGACATTATAGCAATAAAAAGACACAGTTACTCAGAAGCCACCGCGAGCTAGATAATAGTGTCTGTATAGCGATGACAACATAATAAAATCACTCATAATTACTGTTCTACTCAACTAAATGTTATTAAACTAGTCTCAAACTAATCCCAACAAATTATAGAAAAATAAATTGTAAGGGGGAAAAAAAAAGATTTTTTGACCAAAATGGTTAACAGACTCCCCGTGCGTCAAGTTGATATGCAACCCGCTTCTCAAAATAGTTTCGAAATCTCCAAGTAGGCAACATCGTTAAAAGTGGGAAATTAAAATTAAATTCAACAACGAAAAAAAAAAGTACAGCCACCAGTAATTTATTTGTATTATTATTACTATTAATGTCTGCAGCGGATGTTCGAAGAAGCAGGAATGCGTGCACAAAAAGTCAAGAAGATGTTTATTCCTATCATTACTAGAAAGTACAGTCACCAAACTTGTACGAGCAGAGAATACTTCATTGGTACAGGCCGCTGACAAACCTTGTAAACATTCATTCAAGTACTGCCATCAACACGCTTTCTTAGGAAACCATTAGCATACTAACAGCTCTCCATGACAGCGCACCAGTCTTTACGCAGAAAACCAATTAGAAAACAGTAATTTCCGATTCAAAGCGCGCACCCTACTTCACAACACGTCATACCATTCATCAGAGACACTTATGTTTCTTAAACAATTTCAAGAGAACTTAAAATATTGCTTTTGTTAGGTTAGAATATCTGGGTCACTGATAGTCACGTGTGCAGATAGCTTAGCGCTAGTGTATTCGACTGGCGTGCACGACTTTGACAAGTGATATCAGGATCTAAGATCGAATCCCGGCCGGATGAACTGGAGGGAAATATTTTACCAACGTGTGCTTTTCCATCACTCCCGAACGCTAATCTTGATTTTAGAATACATTTAGTATTGCCCTCTTGATTTTAGAATACATTTAGTATTGCCCTAAGGCACTGTTTAACTATTGATGTTTGACAATAATTAGAATTAAAAGCACATATTATGTTATAATAAAATGAGGAGTATATTAATAGTGTATATATATATATATATATATATATATTTATTTATTTTTTTCTTCACATCCATTATTGTTTCCAGCCTGCAGCCTGGGTTGATTTTTTTTATTCAAGCCATATATTTTCCCCTACCAGCTTGCTAGGCCTGCCATAGATTCATATGCTTTACCATATAACTTAAGACTAGGACAGACACAACATCCAGTCCCCAGACATTAATTTATCACTATTAAAGAGTAAACCCACATTTGATAAATGATAAAGTTTTGGCCATGTCGGGAATCGAACCCGGGACCATTAGCTCAGTAGACATACATGCTATCGACCAAGCTAAGGTGTCGGATTAAATATATTTTTAAAACAATAGAACCATTTAAATTTAGAATCATAAATATATAGTTGCCAATAATAAAAAAGAGTAGAGTAGTCAAAACTCGATTAAAATGTTTATAAAGTTTAAAACGTTAATAAAAAATAGATAACATACAAGAAAATCTAAAATATTAGTTTTTAAAAAGTTTATAAAAATCTGAAAATTAATTAAATGAAATTTTATTGTGAATTGTCCGCCGTGCCTTGGTAGGTACACATTTTATTGATGGATTGATTATCTTTCAATTTTCACGCCATCTTCAGCCTTGAAAAGTGGAGTGGTGCGACTTGTTCAAGTTATAAGACAGTCTTGTCTTGATCATCTTTCGATCCTACCCTCACTCCACTTGATTAACTTGATAATATATTGAGTTAAAAGTGTTGATAAGTTAAGAAAATCAATAACAGCCAGTGCAGGAACTAGAGGGTGCGATATGTACTAGTGAACACGCGGACAAAGGCGTCTTGTCTTATCTTGTCTCTCTTACCTGTAATTATTATTATTAGCACTGCGCCTTACTACCCGTTCGGGTTGTACGCACTTACGCTAATGTGTAATGGTAGGATGATTGTGAGATGAAATGGAGGACCTACAGTTTAACGTTGGATCCAAACCACGGTGGAGGCCTGGCATTCCACTTGTAATGAAGGCACCAGGGTTCGAATCCCAGCTGTACTTTCTTTCCCCGCAATCAATTTTCCATTCTACATGCACAGAATGCCTATACACTTCCCCTAGGTTTTTACTTTCCTTATACCTACCCCATTAATGTAAAATATACGTATATCCCGGACGGGTAGTAAGACGTGACGTATGACGACTAGGAGTGTATTAATAAAAATTAGTAATATAGTGTTTTATTTCCTTCATCTAAGCCTCTGACTCACAAATGTGGTGTGAACTCATGTTTTCTACCCGAGCTATCCGAATACCTGAAGCGACTGATGACTTTTGAACCCGCCTGGTCTGATGCGCTAGCTGACGCGTGCTGCAAGGTCGCACGATGAAGGGAGTGTATAGCTAATTGCTTCTAATTATGTACTCATAAATAGAGTCAGAAGCGATCATAACAAAAAAAAAAAACAAAAACAAACAAGAGTACCGGTCAATCACGGTTGCAAGTAACAAGGAAGTTTTTTTTCCCAAAGAGTCTTGCTACCTGTTCAGGTCATAAGCATATATAATTACTTTAATTAGGAAGGAAGTATTTGAGAGGTAGAGCCTAATCTACCTAAATTCACGCGGAAGGAAAGTGGGAAACCATTTAGGAAAAACCATCCTCAGTAGACCCGAACAGGATTCGAACTCTTGATCTCCTCGTCATCAACAGACCAGTTTAACATGAGAGTGATGCCTAATGCTACTCGCACATTGAGACCAACTTCCTCAGATGCGATCTGTCCTTGTAACACCGGCTTGTCGTTGAGTGGTGCATTATTTTGAGTTGTTTTTTTTTCTAAATGGAGTGAAAGGTGAAAAATGAACTCGCAATTGTACCGCCTTGAAAATAATTGATTGATTTGGCAATGAAGAAGACGTCGAAAGAGGAATGAGTGGATCAAACAAATATACCACGCATCTCTCTGAACGTCTCTCGAATGGTAGTGGTCGTCTTTTTTTTTTTGCACTTCCTCTCGAAAAAGAGACTTAGCAATTTTTCAGTTTCCATTTTTGAAAATTTTAAAACCAAAACATAGGTGAACTGACTAGTCAGGTCGTACGACTTCAACGAAAAATCCCAACTTGTTGGGATCCGGTCGCAGGTCGGAACAATACGCGTGTAGTCGGACGACTTTAGTCGCCTCCCATTTGAGGACTCCCGTCCTTTGTCTCATGTCGGGATTGCTCGGGCGACTTCGTGCGACTACGCGTGACCTCTAGTCCTAAGTAGTCGGTTCCAATGTGCGAGTAGCGTTAGAGTTAAAACATTTTTGGCCAGTTAAGTGGGTACCAGGAAGTTCTCGGTTCAGGAATATATCGGGACGCACCCTCTTATCTACATTTTATGTCCAGAAATGTATACTTTTAGGTCGATGCACATTTCACAAAAACTGTTTCAAAAATCGTCTCTCGACTATCTTCGTTCCAGCACGAATAAAATTTTAAGCTATTACAAATATTCAGCCCTAATCTAGGAATTTTCGTTGTTCCTCCGTGTCTTATTACCCATATATTCCATGTATTTAATCACGCTAATGAAATAAGGGTGAGGAAGAGAGGACTTAAAGTAAATTTACCTGCAGATTCATTGAGATTGTGGGAAACTATTTAGGGAAAACCTCCCTTAAAACACCCGGGCGGGATTCAAGCCCCAACCTCCTCGTCACCGGCAAATCCGACTATATGAGCTTTTAGTCTGCGTGACCAGAGGTGTGGCTCTTGGATAGTTAAACCAGCCTAAATTTTCAAAGTTAAGGACAATTTAACTGAAGATACTTGATAGGATAGGACAGTTAAACTGATAATACTTAATAGGGTAGGACAGTTGAAACTAGGATACTTGATAGAGTAGGTCAATTGATACTAGGACACGTAATAGGGTAGTACAATTGAAACTAGAACACTAGATAGGGTAGGACAATTGAAACTATGGTAGTACAGTTGAAACGAGGACCATTGATAGGGTAGGACAGTTGAAACTTGAAAGGGTAGTACAGTTGAAACTAGGACACTTGATAGGGTAGGACAATTGAAACTAGGACACTTGATAGGGTAGGACAGTTGAAACTTGAAAGGGTAGTACAGTTGAAACTAGGACACCTGATAGGGTAGTACAGTTGAAACGAGGACACGTGATAGGGTAGTACAATTGAAACTTGAAAGGGTAGTATAGTTGAAACTAGGACACTTGATAGGATAAGACAATTGAAACTAGGACACTTGATAGGGTAGTACAGTTGAAACTATGACACTTGATAGGGTAGTACAGTTGAAACGAGGACACGTGATAGGGTAGTACAATTGAAACTAGGACACTTGATAGGGTAGGACAATTGAAACTTTGAAAGGGTAGTATAGTTGAAACTAGGACACTTGATAGGATAAGACAATTGAAACTAGGACACTTGATAGGGTAGTACAGTTGAAAGTAGGATACTTGATAGTGTAAGACCGTTGAAACGAGTATATATTGCTCACGGCCACTCATGATTTGCGGTAGCAGTTCATGCCTCATTATCAAATTAAAATTAATATGCTATTTAGAAACGTGCTGAGGTGTGCAGTTCATTTTGACCGCGGCTTCATTAACTGTTTGTTTTTATTCACTATTAGCATAAGAAAGCATCAAACCCAGACAGTTTATAAATTATCTACTTTGCAGTCATATTTTTTTAAATAAAGACGATTCGGTTTGATTCAACTTGGTTCGTTCTCTTTAGATGATCATTCGAGCAACCATATTTGAACCTGATGTAAGACTTAATTAAAATGCGCACTGCACCCTGTTCTAGAAAACTCACTTTGATACAATAATTAAATAAACCGGCCTCGTGGTGTAATGGTCAGTGCACCTGGCTACGAGCCTAGGGATCTCAAGATTCATTCCCGGCTGGTACATTGAGTATTTTTCCCGAAAGGATAATTAGGGTTTGATTAGAATTAAGTTAGTTTTAGGTGTTCCCACTGATTCCACACCCTCATGCTCATTATCACCCTCATCTCAATGGGGCATGGAAAGAGCCTCCACGGAAAGGATGTAGGGTTAGTACATTCGGGTGTCCCTTGGACAAAGGTACATTAATTCTGGCTAATCTTTCCACTACTGGTCTAAGATTGATGTAACCCTGACGCACTATATTATATATAAGAAGTTTTTAGCGCAAAGCGTGAGTGACCGTGAGAAGTAGATAAAAAGTTCCCCTGCCACTTTCCATAAACTCCTCCCATATTTTCAACTGTTCATTTCTCGTTGAGCCCAAACAAGAAAGTGCATCGAACGCCTTAACGCTCTAAGCCAGAGACATAGCCGTTTATTTTAGTGATTGGAGTGCGTATGATAATAACAGTTTTTACTTTAAAGAATGCAATTTACACATATGCGATATTTAGGTCAAGAATTTTAATAATACTATTCACGTCTTATTATTCGTCAAGGCTATCCACATATTTCCAAAATCGAGGTAAGGATGAGGAAGGAATAACTTAAAGGAAAAGTACCCACATTTGAGTGGAGAAAGGATAGAAGAGGCTAGAACCAACTCGGTACACCCGGCTTAAATTCGAACCCCAATCTCCCACTCGTTGGTAATTCAGTTAATTACGAGAGTGATGCAAAAAATATGGTACCACGGAAGAGATGGATTTCATTATAGAAAAGTAATGGCGATCCGAAAATAGTTCAACAATATTTTACGCACTTACTAGTAATTTAATATTTCATGAGTTAAAAGAACGGCTTTTTTTTTAATACGACAATAATGACAGCCCATTATCCTTTTTAAAAAAAAAGTGCTAAAAGAGGCTATTTTAAGAAGCCCTTTAGAGCATCGATCACCTCACGGATCGTAAAATGTGATTGGAATAAAAAGTTTCCTCGGCAAAAGAAAAGGGAACATTTGATTTCCAATGCAACTAAAGAAGAAGAATGGGGGGATCGAGGGGGGTAAGCCTACACTCCTACCCTCTTGTACTGAAGCTGTCTCTCTCTTACCTTCAGAGAAATCCAACCCAACCCTCAACAATTCCACGGATTTCAAGCCGCGGGGGCAAGTGAGCGCTATTATCTCTGTCGACTTCAGTCATTACGCCACAGCCCACAGGAGGAACAGGAAAAACCCTGAGACTGGAGACGTTTTCAGGAACAGGGTGTAGTGGTACGTAATTACACTAAACAGTTCCATAGAAAAAAAAAACCCTATGTAGTCTAGGTGTCGCAAGACTACAAGAGGTGGGACACCACAGGGGGTAGAGGGGTCCGAGGGAAAGAGTTGGGGGGGGGGGGGGGGGGGGG
>CABFWO010000280.1:168750-184922 GCA_902155825.1 Timema genevievae | reverse complement strand
TTTTTTTTTTTTGTCCATCAGAGACAATGCTCATAAGTACATACACACTATTCATGTTCCCCTGGTTGCAGAAATGTATATTGTATAGGTCAGTTTTTAGTCTTTTTTGCAATTTTAGATTTTTATGTTATTTTTCTCGCTTTTTTATGTTTAATAAGCCATTTTTGAGCATTTTTTAAAAAGAAAATTTAAAATTGTTTGAAAATGACTTTAAAAAGGTTTTATATATATAAACTATCGGTGCTCTGATAAAACGAATATTCAAACATTAGATATTTTACCATACACTTGTTGACTGAAGAAGATAATGTATGAGTCCAAATGAATTTTGTGCCCCTTTACCTGCATGCTTATAAAATCCACATTCCTGGTGAGACCTTCACTACACACAAGTTGGAAAGAGTTACAGGTGACAGGGGGAAGGGAGAGCAATTTTTAGTGTCCAAATGAACTTTGTACTGTCTTTACATTCCTGATGAGTCACTCTACCATGTCTGGAAAGGGCTGCAGAGGGATGGGGAGCTATCACTTTTAAAGTGGGTATTTGTATTCCAATGTTAAGTATAACACATGATTTTAGCTGTCAAACGATTTTAAAGGCATAGTTTTAATTCACAAGTGCACTTTATATTTATTCGTTTGCAATCATTTTATTTGTATTTAGAATGCTTTAAACCAAACCATCTAAAGCGAGTCATTTGAGGCAAATTATTACTGAATTTGGAGAGGATATTTTTTCTACAGAGAGTGAAATACTCTTCTATAAAATATGTGAAGTGAAAGTGGCTGGAATCAGTTAAAAGATTAAACCATTCAACTAGCATATCAGTCGCAACAAACATGTCCGTGGTATCCAGAATATTGATAAAAAGAAAACCTCTCAATTATTACTTGCACAAAATGCAGCCACGAATCAAGAAAAATCCTCAACATTTTATATAAATTTGTGTGACGTGTACCTGCAAACATTCCTCTGTGGAAAATAAGCAATGTAAAACTAAAGGATTTCCTGGGACTGTATATGGATCATTTTATTCCAGACGAGTCCATACCTAGGAGAAACTGTAAATGGACAGACCAGGAGAGATATTTTTGCTTACGTGTATAATGTAAATCCTAACTTTTGTAATAAATACATCATATTATGGAATCTCAATCAAATTTTTTAGGTCTTGTTTGCAAATTTAAAGTTATTATTATTATTAACATTATTATTATTATTATTAGCACCGCGTCTTACTACCCGTTCGGGTTATAGGCACTTACGCTAATGTGTAATGGTAGGGTAATTGTGAGATGAAATGGAGGACCTACAGTTTAACGTGGAATCCGAACCACGGTGGAGGCCTGGCATTCCTCACATTCACAAGTTGTGATTAATACACATCTTGTCAGAGGTGAAGGAAGGGTTTGGTAATCAGATAAATTTGTGCCGGGACCGAGGATTGAACCCCGGACCCTCAACACAGAAGTCTGACACCTTACCCCTAGACCACCAGGTCACCCAAATTTAAAGTTATTATTTAGAGTTTTTAGCATCATTTTATAAGTCATAATTTTAAGTTAATCAAAATCCGGACCCTGCTGATGACAGATATTCAACAATAATTATTAATATCATCATGGTAAAGAAAATTAAACTTTAAAGTTTGCACTGAAGAAATATTTTATTTATTTTGGTAAAAAAAATGTTTTGCTTAAAAAACGTCAAAAAACATTGAATGTTTCTCGCGGTCCCTAAATTCCCACCTTACATAGGTCGATTAGCCAGAAAATTTGATTCATGTCTACGTTAGAACCAAAAAATACATCGAAGTGTGGTTTTCGGCATCCTTTATTTGACAACCGCAAAATTGGGATCAGCTAAATAGTTTTTCTTCTAAAATTAATTATTAGTAAGTTTTTTAATATAGTAAAACTGTCTCTAGTCCCAATTACACTATTTTCTAAAAATAGAATACAGAAAACCGCACCACGAATCGACACCTTATTAGAGCTGATTTACCTACCTAAGTTAGGTGTAATCCTTGGAATGAGACGGGCTCTTAGTAACAGTTGGTTTGTTTATATGCAATTATATTCGTCCAAATAGAGTCATACAATTTGAAGAGCAATCGTGGAAAGTTTTGTTTATATCTAAAAGATGCAAGATTCCCATGAAAGCCACAAGGAACTTGTTTGAGCACGTGACGTCAATATATGTTTAGATAGCACTGCGTATTACTACCCATTCGGGTTGCGCTAATGGTTTTAGGGATAAGATGTTTTATTTAGTACTTCGTCTTACTACCTGTTCAGTTTATAAACATGTGTGTTAGTTACGCTAGTGATTTAGGCATGAGGAAGGAAGCATTTTAGACGTCATCTACCTGCATTTGCGTGTAAGGAGAGTGAGAAACCATTTAGGAGAAAACCACCCTCAGTAGATCCAGTCAGGATTCGAGCTTTCATCTCCTCGTAATCAGGAGGCCAATCCAACACAAAGGTGACGCCTCAGACAGTTTGGTCACTAAAACTGTGTACGGTTTAGTTATATCGGCCCAAGTCGCCGTTTTTTCCCCCTTTGATTAGATTATGCTGTGGGCCCGGGAAAATTGGTCATTGGGCCTGGGCAGATTAGTCTGTGAATCTGGGAAGATTGGTCAGCGGATATATATTTTATCAGGGTCTTGAGACCCCCTTCTCCCAGTAACCTCGTGATCAAACTTGATAAAATTGGTATTGTTTTAGTTGCATACAGGAGTCGAGAAGTTGCTGCAATGCCAGAAGGACTGCTGTTGATAGATTAGTTTATATGGATACCAACCCGACATGGGAGTTGAACTATGAATCGATTGCTCATTCATTTGCCATGATCCCCAAAGCATCTCAATCATAGGGGAAAATAATTATATTTTACACCTTGTACCGCATTCATCTATGCTAATAGGGTACACCATGTCTTACTATCTGCTCGGGCTATTCGCATTTCTACGTGGGTATAAGGAATGTAGAATTGGAAATAAATATATCCACATTTACGTTGATAGAGAGTGGAAAATAATTTAATGAAAAAAAAATTCTACAGTACATTCAAACTGGATTCGAACCCTGACCTTCCCATAATTGACAAACTAGACTAGAACCTGGCGTTTAGTCCACTTTACCAATGACGTGGATACAAATAAACTACTGATATATTACGATCCATTCATTTATTTTCCGACAGAGCTCTTTTATTTTTCCACGCCATCGTCTGTGATTTTAATATTTTCTTTCGTTAGTACGTTTAATACCATAGCTATTAACAATTTTAATTTTTTTCTTTTTTAGTTGAGGTAATTAATGTGCACTTTCTAAACCTTTCGTGGCTCTTTTACATGCTACAATCGACATGGGACCGACGGCTTTACCTACCCTCCGAATTACTACGGATTTATGTCGGTCAAGAAAAATTCGTCGACCACGGCTGGGTTTGAACCCACGAACATCGAGTCCTGAGGCGCGCACTTTATTCCAAGACCACCAAGGTAGACAATTTCAAATAAAGGATGAAAATGACAAGGTTGATTGAGATGAAATGCACCCGCATTGTCGTTGAAAGAAGAACGGTAAAACCACATTGATAATCAAGTGTAAAAATAATTCCCACACCTGCTTCAGTGGTCACATAATCTAAGGCGTCACTTTCGCAATATACAAGACTGCCGATGAAAGAGAGATCGGTGTTCGAATCCCGGGCGTGTTTACTGAGGCAGGTTTTTACCAAATGATTTTCCACTATACCTCCACGTAAATGCGGGTACACTTCCTTTGAATTCAATATTCCTCATCCCTAACAAATTTGCGCTATTTGTATATATATGTGTATAACTTGAAAAGGTAGTAAGACGCGTTGCTAAAAAAAAAAACTACCTCCCCTTGTACACCCGGTTAAAACTCAAACCGGAGCTTGATGCCTTAAATTGCGTGACCACCGGTGCAAATCATGTTGTTTTTAGTTGACATGCTCATCACGATGTGGCATTTATCATTTTATTTTAATGATTGAAATAAAGACGAGAATATAAATTATATACAATTAATTTCTCGTCTATTCAAGTCAGAACATATCAGGCGGGAATAGATTGGTTCTGGCGGGTTGCAATTGTGTCACGTGTTTTCAGTTTAAATAAAGAAACGTGCCCGATACAAACCATTTGACAGACGGAACGTTGTGGCGACACGCTACTTCTATAATTAGTCCACAGATAGAGAGCCGATTCGACATTACTTGCACGTGGCGTTTTCTACAACATGCGTTTATATCCACAACTTATCGCATTTATGAGATAAGACTCGCAGCGGTCTAAATAAGGCAGTTGATCCGCGTTTCTCTTGGACCGCTATCTACTGGTGAGGTCGGGGTTCAAATCTCAGCCTGGTACACTGGTTTTTACACGTATAGTTTATCACGGTGGTTTTCCCACCATATTTTCAAGATAATGGGGTTGCATTTCCTCCATGCTTGGTTTTCTCATTCCTATAACTGAGAATCATTCTAATCCCTGAGAATAAGTTTTGTGTGTGTGTGTTTTACAGTGGGACTAAAATCTTTTTACCATAAAATTTCCTGACTTTTAAAGATTTTCCAGAAAACCTTTAAGAAATCCCCAACTTAAAAGATGCATTATTATTATTATCACCGCGTCTTACTACCCGTTCGTGTTGTACGCACTTACGCTAATGTGTAATGGTAGGGTGATTGTGAGATTAAATGGAGGACCTATAGTTTAACGAGGAATCCGAACCACGTTTGAGGCCTGGTATTCCTCACATTCACAAGTTGTGATTAATACACGTCTTGTCAGAGGTGAAGGAAGGGTTTGGCAATCAGATAAATTTGTGCCGGGACCGAGGATTGAACCCCGGACCTCAGCAAAGAAGTCTGACACTTTACCCCTAGACCACCAGGTCACCCTAAAATATACATATGTGTGTGTGCTTGTTAGTAATTAAGTACAACCCACTTCGGTCGCTGCATGGTTTAAGCCACTACTCTCGCAATAGATTAGACCACCGGAGACGAGGAGATCAGGGTTTGATCCTGTTCAGGTGTACAGAAGATGTTTTTTCCCAAATAATTTTCCACAATTTCTACATGAAAATGAGGATTCACTTCCTCTAAACACAACCTTCATAATCCTTAATACATTAATTTAATTAATGCATAGGCGTATAACCCAAACTGGAAGTAAGGTGCGGTGATAATTTTTTTTTAAGCAGGCCTACAGTAAATAACAAAACCATGTAAGACAGTGTAAGACGTACTATTTATTTAAATTTGAAATGAAGTAACTAAATTTAACCCACTATGGTGGCGTAGTTAGCTAACACGCTATTTTCGTGTTGAGCTAGACTGCTGCGGACGGGGAGATCGAAGTTTGAAACTCGGTGGGGTGAACTGAGGGTGGTTTTTCCTAAATGGTTTTCCACTCTACCTCCACACAAAGGTGGGTAAACTTCCTCTAAATTCAAACTTCCCAATTATTAGCCCATTAGCGTAATTAGTACTTAAGCGTATAGACCAAACGGGTAGTAAGACGTGGTGATATATTTTAAACTAAATTTAATTTTCAAATTAAACGAAAGAAAATGAGATTAAAAACAAATTGAAATAAGCTGATTAGTACATGTTTACTGATCTTGTTATCTTTATAATTTGGTATGTGCTAACTGTATGATTACAAAAATATAATCACATTCAAAATTGTGTGGAAAAAAAAAAGTGTAATGTTTTAGTTGGATGTTATTTCGGCTTGAAAAGAAAATCTAATTTCACGCTAATGTGTGAAAATTGCGGCTCGTATCGCTGACTCTGCTCAATTTGTGCTTGTTGCGATGACGTACGTAACATCTGACAGTTACCATGGTGACGGCAAACCTTTAGGCTTAACGATCAACCGGTGTGTTTTACTGGATTTTGGAAAAACTGCGGTCCCACAGAGTGCAATTTAACTCGACCGGCTACTCGTGGTTTAACTCTTTTATTTAAGACTGGCTGTTAGCGCGTTGGACTACTCCATCCAAAAGGGACCGAGATAGGGGTGGACTATAAATAAATGTCCACCTTCATTACAAACGGCCGAGATTTAACTAGGGTCTCCAGTCAGGGTTATTTTTTATTTACACGACCCCAATTAGGGTTGCCAATACTTTCTTACTAACAAATTCCCCGTGTTTTCCAGGTTTCCCAGAAGGAAATCTCATTTTTTCAGGCCGCTTAGATTGAAGAAAAGAGTAATAAAATGTAATTTTTCATCAAACTTAATAGGTGTGAAGTCATGTAACTTATGTTTAAAACAAGATGATTTAAAATTGATGTGGAAATAAATAATAATAATAATACTATTTAGCTCCGCGTCTTACTACCCGTTCGGGTTATACGCTTAAGTACTAATTACACTAATGGATTAGGAATTGGGAGGGTTAAATTTAGATGAAGTGAACCCGCATTTGCGTGGAGGGAGAGAGGAAAACCATTTAGGAAAAACCACCCCCAGTTCACCCGACCGAGATTCGAACCTCGATCTCCCCGTCCTCGGCGGTCGAGCTCAACACGACTAGAGCGTTAGCCAACTACCCCACCGAGGCAGATAAGTTTGAATCAGGGTGATTAATTATTCAGTTCATTTTATTTCCCATCCAAAGACCTACTAGCTTTCAGTTAAATGTCCCAAATTAACAAATATTCCACTAATTTTAGTAGATTCTACAAAATCCCTTGTGTTTTCTCGGATCTTCCTGTTTTCCTAGTGCTTGGCAACCCTGCCAGTTTACAAGGTTATCGTTGAACTTAGCTCTCGTGGGTCAAAGTCATAATATGATATATTGCTTTAAAGGGGAGGGCGATTATTTCCCCCCTCCCTATTATGTCTTAATACCCGTTTGGGTATCGGATGAGGCAGGTAGAATTTTAGAGAAAATGTACCCGCACTTTAAAGGAGGGATGGTGGGAAACCATTTAGGAAAATCGGCCAGGTACGTCCGACCGAAATTCGAGTTCTGATTTGTTTTACTTGTCAACGGCAATTCAGTATAACACGAGAGTGGGGCACAAGCCTATATGACCACCAAAGTGGGGGAGGGGTAAAGTAATAAAGATTATTTATTTATTTATTTAGCACCACGTCTTACTACCCATTCGGTTTAATACGCTTAAATACTAACTAAGCTAATGGATTAGGAATTGGGAAGGTTGAGAAGGTCAACCCTCATTTGCGTGGAGAGAGAGTGGAAAACCATTAGGAAAAACCATACCCAGTTCACCCAACCAAGAGTCGAACCTTGATAGCCCCATCCTCAGCAGTCTAGCTCAACACGAAACTAGCACGTTAGCAAAATACACCACCGAGGTGGGTAGTAATAAAGATACGAACTTTAAATATCATAGTCCGACACTTTAGCTCAATAGGTAGCGTGCCTTATATACTGAAATAAGGTTCCAAGGATTTACTTTTGGAATAATCGAAAGATTTATCATTGGTGAAAAGTTAGTTTCATCTTTTACAGTGATGAGTTGACGGCCTGGAACTGGGTGTTTTGTTTGTTCTAGATATAAGTTAAAGTTGTATACTGAGATAATAAGTTGGTTAAGAAAGTTTACGTTAAATACCTCATACATTATGTAAATATGTCAACATTTATTTTGGTATCAAAGGTTATCGTTGATATATTTCGTTCCAATAACTTAACAAGTATATATTGTCGCCACTCATTTAGGTATTTTGGTAGCATCCTTGGAAACCATTTTAACCAACACAAACAATTAAAAAAATAATGGAAGGGCTTAGATTAATTACAAATCCTAGCTAACTCAAATGGCTACCTGAGAAACGTAAATGTGACTTTAATTAGTTTAGTTTGGAAGATAATGTCCAAAGCTAAATATTTTTGTTTGTAAACTACAAATTTATTACTTTAAAAAATCGCTTGAACTTTTATATATATATATAAAGTTCGAACTACATCATGAACAAAGGAATAACTTTCAAAAGTACTATTTAAACACTTTTTTTAAAGCTATCAAACTTGGAATTCTGTAAACCAGGATTTGGAACATTAGCCCTAATCCATCCCAAGCAAAGCTTAAGATCGTCTATATTTTGTAATGAATAAAGCAGATCCAAAGATGACCATAAACTAACCAGACCAGACAGTCAAAATTTTACTAAATCCACTGCAATGTATTCATACATAAGTAATGTGGTAGCGTGGGGTTTGCGGCCGATTGAGGTTCAATCTAGGGGTTGGCGTCCTGATTGCCCATGTCTTATCCCCTACAGGAAGGGAGCTAGGTTAGGTTAGGTTAGGTTATATACATGACAATATTTATAAAAGCTGCAAACCCCACTTCTATTTCTACTATTTTGCACCCAGCCCTTGTGCCTTTCCCTACATACAGGTGAATTTTTGTAGGTTAAGTTATGCACACAGCACTGTTTATGGTGGCCTTAACCCCCATGAAGAAATGACCTGGGTGCAAGTCCCACTGAGCCCACTATGTGTTCTTTAGCTGGTGACCTTGAAAGATTGTATCACGTTTGACAACAGCAAGATAAATATAATTAATGGTATTTTATCATTGTTGGCTACTCCAGATTTATTCTTTGATATCTTATAAAAGGTTCTTCCTATGGCGAGCTGGGTGTTGTTAACAAAGTAGTAGGGCCGCTGGGTGTTGTTAACAAAGTAGTAGGGCCTACCCCCTAGAATGTAAATATGTTACACTTAAAAGAACTCTTCCGCTTTTTTAGGGCGTTTTCTCAGTAGTAAAAAGCGTTTCCAAGTGGTCCTTCAATTATAAAAGTGTGTCAGCCTCTAGTTCACACAAGCTTTGTAGGCCAGCAGGAGTTATCATGCCCCTTGGCAATGTACAGTTCACGTCGAGAGTTTGAAAAAATTAAACTACAAAACTTCAACATAATTATTGTCTAGCTGTACTAATTACTCTAGAAAATTCAAGATCTCGAATTTAATATCAATATGTTATTATATAAAGTCATGTGTTACCCCCCCACCCCCCGTCGATCTCATCGCCTTACTATAGTCCAGCCTATCCGCATATTTACACCGATAGACTAGGAATGAGGAAGGTAAAATTTAAAAGAAAGGTTCTCGAGTTTTCGTGGAGGAAGAGTTAAAATCTGTTTAAGAAAATAATGTCCTCAGTACACCCCCGGTCATGATTTGAGCCCCATCCTCGCTATTACCAGCAAACCAGAAGAGACAACCTTGATTATTAATCCACGTGCCTACCGACGGAGGTCTTAAGGTGGGAGGGAGTGCAGAAAGCTCGAGGTAGGGAGTTTTTTTTGTTTTTTTGCAATTTTTATATCAAAACATTTTTTTCCAAAGTAAATCAACTAATTCTCCAGTAGTAATATGGAGTTTAATTTTCTTCGCGTGGTAACCTCATCAGTTGTTGAATATCTTTCAAGGGTGTCCTGGAATTTAATGACAACTTTCTCTCTTCATTTAAAAAAGTTTATCCTCTAATACAGCTAAGCTCATGACAGATATTCAACAATTCGTTGGTTGATATCACCATGTGAAGAGAATAATTAATCTCTTATGTTTCTGCTGGAGCAATATTATAGCTCTTTTTGGCATAAAAAAGTTTATATATGGAAACTGCAAAAACACTGCGCTTAACTCGCTTTACCTACATCCCCACCTTAATCAAGTAAGTCAAGTAAAAACGCCAAGGTAGTATTTGCTCTTCAAAGCGTAAAAATATTTTCTTGAGCGCTCTTACAACGGCACAACTGTGTCGGAAGTGCACTTCCCCCCCCCCCTCCCCTCCCCCCTTTCCCAGATCAATACCCATACGCTTCACACCAACCCCCTTCCCCCTTGTGACTCGTTTCAGTGATAGTCTGCTCCTGTCGATCCGATTGTCTCTACTGAGCCTGAGATCTTGTAAAATGAACAATCTGCCTCACCAACTGCAACAGTTATAATATCTGGACCACTGACGGTTGTTATCAGCATTGGTGGGCACGTGGATTGAACGTCAGACTTGCAGTTTACGGGGAGATAAGGTTTTGAGGTGGGAGTGTAGGAGACGCTATAAGAGCTAAGTGTTTGTTTTTTTTTTTTGCAGTTTTTATAGCAAAGCATTTTGGTGGCAAAAATTAATAAATTTTGCTCCAATAGAAACAGTGTTTAGTTAATTTTCTCCACGGAGTGATACCAACAGTTGTTGAATATCTGTCAAGAGTATAGCGGCATTAGATGAGGAAAACTTTTTTTAAATTAAAAGAAAAAAGTGATCATAATATTCCAGGACATCCTTGACAGATATTCAAGAACTGAGTTCATCATGTGAAGAAAACTAAGCTCATGTTTGTACTGAAGCAATATTTCATTTATTTTAGCCCCAAAGAAAAAAGGTTTTGATACAAAACCACAAAAACACTGCCCTTATCTCGCTTTCCTTACATTCCCTTGGTTCCCACTAGGTTTACTGAGGGTGTTTTTTTCCCTAGTTGACTTTCCACTCTCTCTCTCTATGCAAATGCGGGTACGTTTGCTTTATAATTCAATCATACTTAGTACAACCCTTTCAACGTAGATAAATATGACTAGCCTGGACGTGTGGTAAGGCGAGATGCACAGGGGTGGACTGGCAGATTCAAGCGGCCCGGGACAACAAAATGATAACCCTTAGCATATACGAGTATTACTATCAACCCCTGAAACTTTTTCAGTGCGAACTGAAGTGGTGAGGTAAGTAGGCTAGAGGCTAGTTTCTACTTTCTGACATGAGTAAAAATGCTTCTAACACAATAGTTGGGTGTATTTATAGGTATATGTAAAATGTTTCTCCACTCGTGTAGATCATTAAACTGAATATTTTACGTTCGTTTATAACAACACCAAGAAAGCATAAACAGGTTGGTTTTTAGTTCAATACCATCATATATGCTCAGAAATTGTGTATTCTGGAAACCTCAAAGCTTACTCAGTGTAACTTTTGATTAAAATTTAATACAAAATCCAAAACTGAATGAATACATTTTAATTTAAAGTAGTTGTCGGAGCCCAAATCAAACCAAAATTGAATGTTCCAGGTAAACAACACACAAATTTGGTAGGTAATAAGTTGGGTTTTGTCTTTTTTTAACACCCGTTTGAGCTATTACGCCTATGTACTAATTACCCTAATGTGTTAGAGATTAGGAAGGTTTAATTGAGAGGAAATGCATCCATATTTGCGTAGAGGGAGAGTGGAAAATTATTAAGGAAAATCACCCCCAGTGCACCCAGTTGGGACCGATCTCCTCGTCTTCGGCAACCTAGTCTAGCACGAAAGTAGTGCGTCAGCCATCCGGCCACTGAAGCGGTTTTTTTTCCCGTGCGCAATATGTGTATTTTACAGTCACGCTTGCTCCAAAAAGATACTTGTACTATTTATTAAGTAAAGATGAAAGTATTTAATTAATTGTAACCCAATCCAGTGGCCCAATAGTCTAAGGTATCATTCTCGTGTTAGACTGGCCCGAATATTATGGAGAGATCAGGGTTCGAGTCCCATACGGGTCTGATGAGGGTGGTTATTCATAAATTGTTTACTACTCTCCTTCCACGCAAATTGATTATTATTATTATTATTATTAGCACCGCGTCTTACTACCCGTTCGGGGGATTGTGAGATGAAATGGAGGACCTAAAATTTAACACCGAACCACGGTGGAGGCCTGGCATTCCTCACATTCACAAGTTGTGATTAATACACGTCTTGTCAGAGGTGAAGGAAGGGTTTGGCAATCAGATAAATCTGTGCCAGTACCAAGGATTTAACCCCGAACCCCCAGCACAGAAGTATGACACCTTACCCCCAGACCGATAGGTACCCTCACGCAAATGGAGGTATATTACCTCTAAAATGGTGTCTTCCCCATCCCTAACATATTAGGGTAGACCTAGTCATCATATTACCTGCTTCAGTGGCCACATGGTCTAAGGCGTCACTCTCGTGTTAGACTCGACTGTCGATGACCGGCAGATCAAGGTTCGAATCCCGGTTGGGTGTGCTGAAGTTTATTTTCCAAAATTGTTTTCCTCTCTCCAGCCACGGATAATCGGATACACGTCCTCAAAATTCAACCTTCCTTATCCCTAGCCCACTAGCGTAATTAGTTCATATGTGTACAAACTAGACAGGTAGTAAGACACAGTGATAAAAAATAATAACTTTAATTCTCTTATTTTATGATATTAAAAGCATACACTGTGACACGTGAGTTTTCTTTTCTTTGTTTAGTTGATAATGTTGTTTGCTTTTCTTTGTTTTAGTTGATTATTTCGTATGTCAAATTCTAAATCAGTAATACTATTATTAATACTATAAATAGTGAATACACAATGGCAATACTTACTTATTTTTGAAAACCATTGTATTTGCGATATCAATTTTACCGGGCAGTGCTCACAATATATTATGTAAATTCATATACATTTTTTAAACTACAATGGTTTTGAGTACCCCAAAATTATATAGTATATTCTTCTTTGTTTTCACATTGAATTTTATTCAACCCCCAACTCTTTTCCACAGAGACACGGCTGGGCTCCTAAAAGACAAGCTATAATCCTAAAATACAAGTTACACTCTCAAAAAGACAAATTACACTCCTAAAAGAAACAAGCCGTACTCCTAAGAGACAAGCTTGCTCCTAAAAATCAAGATACTCTCCTAAAATAGAAGGTACACTCCTAAAAGACAAGCTATACACTCTTAAAAGAAGCGACAAGAAACGACGTCGAGCACTTCACCAGAATAAATCCCCCTCTTAATCCTCGAAGCCAGGCTTTGACGTAATCACATCCTCACCTCCCTCCTTCGTGATGGATCGTAGGTGGAATCTCCTGTTCAAGTCCCCGCCAGCAGTAACGAGATCATGACAAATAGACGCCGCGCGTCCTCCTCATAACTCAACTGTCAGCCGTGTGAAGGGATGCACCGACGCTCTGTACAATGTAATGGCCGTGTGCCACGAACTCGCCTCTCTGGCGCGGACACTTGGCAAGGGGCGCCTGACATACGCGTGGGGTCATTAGTCCCTGGGACTACACTTTCACTGAACTTCCTCTTTTTTTCTGCTTTCACATCAAGCGATTATTTAATCGTTCCAAACGGGATTCAAACCAACTTCTACCCGGTGTTATTGGATATGGTCCGAAACGCAACGCCAAGGCAATCCTGCTCACGGCAGAGGTTTTAGTGTGAGCCAAGAGTGAGAATTTGACCCAAGGTCTGGAGTTCTGGACCCATAATTTTTAAACTGGTGAACAAACTCTCAAACCTGTATCTCGCAAACGGCAAGCTGCCACAAAACAGAGCTAGTTTTTAAATGTTTCTATTGTCTTGCGAGTCGTTATGGTCCCAAGGATGCCCATGTGGATTTTATAAAGGGGGAATCGGAGTCACAATTGCCCAGGGTGTCTACTGAGTTGGAGAAACAAAAATTAGTGATTTTTTGGTGACCTTTTGGACCACAAAATTCCTTTGGTAAACGGGCGAACATTATATAATGCATATATCGTAATAATGCATTCACACGCAACATTAAACTTTTAACTACTAGTAGATGGCGAACGTTAACCTTGTCCTTAGTATTGCGGTAAAAATAATCAGGCAACTTGTGGCTAGCGCATGGTATTGCGGGTATTGGGTGGCTCGATAATCGACGCGTTGTTACGATGCGCGGGAAATAAAAAAAATATATATATTTTCGTGAATTATGACCAAAATATTGAAAAATCGTGACTTTTCAGGGACTTTCATGACCTTTTTTGTAATAAATAACTTTTTTTTAACTTTTGTGACTTATGAGACACTCTGTTGCCCCTCCCCTCCTCGAGGGCAAATTTCAGGAATTTCAGGGCATTTGAACATATTCTGAGTTAATTATATGAGTTTCACGAGCCAATTTTAGCAAAATAATAATTATAATAAGTTTCAGAAAAATTAATAAAAAATAGAATTTACCTTTTGATGAACTCATTGAAAAGAAACATTAAATTTTTCGAAAGTTTATTGAACGAAATAAAATGAAATCTTTTAAAAAGAGTATGGAAGGAAATCTATATTTTTATCATTTTATCTCAGTTAATTCGGATAATGATGGTTCAAAGGTGTTAGTAACAAATTGCAGTCGAATCCAAAATACACTATTACTATATATTATTTTTTAATTAAAATTAACAAAAAAAAGTAAATATTTCAGATTGATAAAAGGGAGCACCCCTTATCGCTCATGGGTGTGGCGTTGTGTTGCTAGCGACTGAGTTTTCAATCCGACAACGCTGGAAAGCCGAAGACGTTCCAAAGGATTACGACCGATGGTATACAAACGCGTCATTATGCGAGATACTTAAACTAAAGTAAACATTATTATTGTATTGAGTGCATCATGTAAAACGATTTGTTTGGCTTTATTAGGAAACCTCGTTCATTTGTTTGCAAATAAGTTTGTTGTTTCAAAATTTGCTCAGATTATATAAGTATCAGTTAATCTTCATCTTCATTTTATAGTGGTTTTTTAGCACTCTTACTAACCTTTCGGGCTATAACGCCTATATACTAATTACATTCATACTTTTAGTAATATCCATAGTAAATTTTAGTAAGGAGAGATTAAATTACAAAAATAAGGAAATAAACTGTTTTGTTAATGGTTTGGGATTGGGAATGTTTATTGAGTGGAAGTGCACCCACATTTGCCTGGAAGGAGAGTGGAAAACAATTTAAGAAAAACATCAGTACGCCCGACCGGGATTGAACCCCGACCTCCCCGTCTTTGGCAGTCTAGTCTAACATGAGAGTAGCGCGTTAAATTACGTGGCCACCGAAGCGGGTCATGCATTCTTAATTTAACATTTAACCATTTAAACTTTTAAAATATATAAATATTTTCTTAGAATTAGAGGGAGGCCTTATAAATTTCAATTTTATTGTTCCCGATATAAATAGCTTATTTGAGATATTGAACTTTTTTTTTAAGTAAAAGTTAAAAACTTATTTCAGATTTTGAAAGTCTCACATTTGCTATTTTTAAGATTAGGCAAGCTCTTATTATTTTAATACATATTTTACAATATTTTTCCTAATATACCTCTTTTTCGAGGAGTATTAATATAGGAGGGTGCGTGGCGTGCAACAGGGTCTATGTGGAGCGGGTAGTGAGCCACCAGGAGCAGCTCACGTTTGGAAAATCAATAGCATCCTTTACTCCTTCCACCCCCGTTATCAACCCTACCAGTGGCATAAGCCTACCTACCCCACCAGACGTTGGGGTGGCAATATAACCTACCCTACCAGAACCGGGTGGATAATATAACCTACCCCACCAGACTCGGGAGGTGGCGGTAGACGGGCAGACGCAAAACGACGTCGTTATTGTAATGACCTTTTATGATATTCAGACATCTTCAAGAGTTCTACTCTAGCTGTGAAATAACGAACTAATTATATTCACAGCTACGATAATGTTGTCAGGGTGTAAAAAAAAAAGCTTATTTAAGTTGTACTTATGTAAAGTTTTCGCCCGACAATGGAACCTTTAGTAGCCTACAATCAATAAGTACGCAATCCACATCGATAGGTTTCGTTGTCTAACGCTTCATTATTGTGTTAGAATGGATTGCCGATGGGTAGATCAAGGTTCATGGGTAGATGGTAGGATGGGTAGATAGGTTATTCCTAAATGGTTTCCCAGTTTCCCATCCCACAAATGAGGGTGAATTACCTCTATAATTCTACCTTCCTCACCACTATACCATTAGCGTAATTAATGTATGCGTCTTTGGGGGCAGCCATGATAAACCACCTAACCATTTTTTCCTAGCTTTATGCACCCCCCCCTTTTTTTTATGAAACACCAAGAATACATTTAACCTAAAACCCTCCCCCCTCCAACCTGTGTTACATAACTTTTCACATCAAGAGTGAATGTCATTATTTCATAGGGAAGCTTTTGTGACACTAAAAGAGGTACTCAGATTTAATAAAACTCAGAATCCATTTAAAATCCTGAATATAATTTTTTTTTTGCAACATTTGAATTTCCGTATAAGATCTATGATACTATGATGTACCCACCCTCTCCCCATGTAACATCATATATACATTAGAGCTCATCCCTCCC
>CABFWO010000280.1:149533-168425 GCA_902155825.1 Timema genevievae | reverse complement strand
TATATATATACATATATATATATATGGTACGGAACTCTTACACGGGCTTTCCCGCTCTATTGTTTTAAAATGGATATATTTACTCAAAGCTCGTAATATATGTGAAACGAAATAATATACACTAGCAAACCAAAGCATAAATTGCACTATACTTATGTAAAACATTTTTTGAGTCCCGGTTTTAAATTTTATGATTTTATTTTTAAATAATTAATGAGCTCATTTGTATGTTTGGACCGATAAAAAAGATCAATATTGGGCCCACAAGGGTCAACACTTCGTATTCAAATTTCAACTTCAGGTTAAAATTTTTGACATTTTATTAGGTATTGCACATCTTCATTTCATCGCATTGCTATTAAATGTCTCATTTATAATCATTTTGACCAATAAAAAATGTAAATATTGACTATTGAGTCTAAAATGAAGGAGATAGATCATTGCTGTGCAAACATTTCTCCTAAGAGCTTTAAAGAAAAATAACAAACTTTATGAGAGACTTACTTATATTTAATTACTCTATGGCATTGGAGAATTATTGCGTTAAGACTTAAGTATCATCTCTTTACAACTAAAGCTCACAAAAGTGTATTAATATATTTGCCAATATCTCAGAAACTGTTGTTTTTACTAAAATATATTTCATATAAAAGTTTTTATTTTAACAGTACTACCATTTTGTAATGATAAGTTATTTAGTATTTCAAATAGTTGCGGAGATACGGAAATTTCAGCTTCTGTTAAGTACTACGAAAGTAATTTTCATGGGAGAATGAAAATAGCCAATTTATTTATAATCTTATTCAACGCCTAGATACGAATTTTAATCATAATTGTTAGAGCCAATTTTGAGAAAATCGATTTTTTCTCTTTTCGCCCTTTATTAAACTACTCTTAATTTTAGATTTAAACAAATACAAAGACAGACGGCATTGCAAAGACCACTTTTTAGGATTCGGGGGGTCATGAGGCGTCGAAATCCATCAACATTTCAGGTTAGATTTTTTTTATGGTCGCAATACCTTACCTTTAGTGTTCGAAAAGTTAAGAAATACATATATTTGCGTAAAGATTAAAAGTTATTGATTTTATAAAAATATGCTTCGAATAAAATATTTGCATTATAAATAGATCTACAGATTTGTAATGAAAACTAATTTCATATCTCAAATAGTTACGAAGATATGATAAAAATTTATAATTTACCCATCAGACCGGAGCCCTTAAAGTCATTTTGCCGAAGTATTGAGAGTAGCCATTTTGTTTGGAATACTCATAAATATTTTGAAATGAAATTTAATCAAAATCGTTGAAGCCGATTTTGAGAAAATCGACTTTTTCTCTTTTTGCCCTTCAGTAAACTACCCTCAATGTTAGGGTTAGGTATCCAACTCCAAAAACCCCTTGGGGCAACCCTATGAAAACCCTAGATACCAATTTTTAGCCCGATTGGTGAAATAGTTTAGGATTTAGTTGGAGGTAAAGACAGACAGACACAATTTCAAAAAAACACTTTTTCTGATTCGGGTGGTCATGAAACGTCGAGATTCATCAAAATCTCGAGTTCGATTTTTTTGACGATCATAAGATTTTCTCTACCTGTAAGATAGCGAGAAAGTAAAAATGTAAAATAGTCCAAATTTACAAAAGGTTTGAACTAAGACGCGTTTCATACATCCAGAAATCCCACGTTGTTTAAGAAGTGGTTAATTAGGTCTAATATATTTTGTTAGTATAGCCCTACAGCAATTAAAATAAAAAAGCATTCTTCGCGTTTTATTCTCGAGGTGACTGACATCAATGACCTTAGCATGCATGATGTGGGACTGGTTTGGTTGTTAAGAAGAAAAGTTATGCAAATGGGTTTATAAAATAGGGTTTGTCTCTTAGACATGTCGTAGTTAAAAGTAAATTGTCAACAAAAAAAAAATATATATAATAATTCTTAAGCACGTCGCCAGGGCTAAGTGATTAGAGAAACCAATCCAAGTCTCATTGATTCCCTGGTTTTGATTCCGAGTAACAATATTTTATTTATTTTGGAAAAAAAATGTTCTTTTCCAGAAAAACTGCAAATATATGGATTTTAAGCCATATTTTCTTCCACCCCACCTTAAAAATGTCTTCCAAATAGGAACAAGCTTTTTTTTTTTTTACGATGGAGATATATATATATTATCTAGTTCGGTCGACTCTATGTTCAGACTCTTACATAACGTTGCCCAGGGTACACCTTGGAGCCTGCCTTACACGGTGTCAGCCGCAACGAGGTGATGTGATGATAGTGAATATGAAGGTACGGAGCCAGGAGTTATCTTAAACTTAACTTAAACCTAACTACCCAAAGTGACCTTTGGAATAATTCCCCTTTCAGTAACACTACCCATGGTACTAGCCATTACTCGAGCCCAGGACTTGTAGGTTCGTAGCCAAGTGCATTAATCACTAGACCACGGGGCCGGTTATGAACGAGGAGTATATAATATAGAGAAAGTTCGTAGAGGGGAGCTACTTCTTGAACAGGTTTGTTCGCCTGCTGACAATAAAGCAGTCATCTCTCTCAATCCTATGTAATTGCAGCTAAATAGAGACATCCAAGGAGCACATCCTATGCAAGGATGTTACCATTTTCAAGACCACAAACGTTATAAATGAGACTGACCGACTAGCCATGAACTTCTAAAGAGAGTTTTAAAAACAATGTACTAGACCGAAATTATTATGGCCACTTAAAATCGCTTTCCCCTCATTTAGACGTCGTTTGAGTTTACGTCCGTTATTTCGTGTCGGTTTTGTTCTAACTCACCAGAGCGCAAATATAATTTTAAAGGAAAAGTTTGGAAAGGTACTTAATATTATTATGAAAACGCAATGTAGAACAACGAAAGACGAAACTAAGATAAACATTTACTTTTAAGTTATAAAACTACTTAATAACAGTGTGACCACAATAAAAAATAGCACTTTAGAAAATGTTAACATAATAATATGG
Organism: Timema genevievae; assembly: GCA_902155825.1. Classification (NCBI taxonomy): domain Eukaryota; kingdom Metazoa; phylum Arthropoda; class Insecta; order Phasmatodea; family Timematidae; genus Timema; species Timema genevievae. Next base: position 165,433 of record CABFWO010000280.1, on the reverse strand, counting down.
AATAAGCAGAGTTAGCAAAAGTTAAAGGTGCAACCGTACTTGAATAGAAATATCCTCACACCACGGTATTTATCATGGAAATGGAAGTTCAGAAGTTTAAAAACCACTGAAACAGTTATTACATAAACTGTAGGATTTATAATCCCATAGGGGCATGTTGATTCAAGTTATTTCCATTTTGGCATGAACTACATTTTGAAATAACAAACCAGTTCTTAAATAAAAATAAATAAAGAGGGATTTCTGTACGTCTAGAAAGAGTCTCAGAGCTCCCAGTAGGCGGCACCCTTAACCGTAATCTCGCTGTAAAAGGTGACAGTTAAAGAACATGGATTGGCGTAAGAATTTTTGAAAGTAGATTCTAAAACGTTTTTGAAAGTAATAAAAATATTCCTTCTTTGGCTACCCGACTAGAGAAATGTTCAAGCGTGTCGTATTATCTCACACATTTAAGTGGCCTCTTAGGTAAATTTGATTTATTCAAAGGGAATGAAACAATATTCAGTGGTGACCTTGGAAACGCTAGTTAACGCTGACGCTTCCAAGTGCATATTTGCATCCTTGTTCTTGGCGCCAAAGATGATTAAATTAACTACGATGTATTAGCAATACAGGGTGTGAAACATTCATTGGATATACTTAGCATAACACATTTAACCTAAAACAGACTTTTTTTTAAAAAAAGATAGACCCAGGAATGTGATCACTATCACTCAAACTTCGGAAAAAAGATGCTATCCTCTTAGTCTTTAACACACAAGATAAATACCTAAGGAGGAAAAAAAAATTATAAGTGAATTTTGACCAACTTATACTCTCCATTGGCCTTTGGTAATAAAATGAACAAAAGTATTAAACAAAGCTTAGCACTACCTTTCTAGTTTACAAATACCGGTAAAGCTAGTGCAATGGCTATTGACTAACATGCCTGACCTTTTCTTTTCGTCTTCCGCGGATAGTTTTTTTTATTAGCATTGCATCTCACTACCTGTTCAGGTTATACTCATATGTACTACTAACGCAAAAGAGCAAGGAATTAGGAAGGTTGAATTTAGAGAAAGATTACCCACTTTTGCGTGGAAGGAGAGTGGTAAACCGATTAGAAAAAAATCACTCTAAGTACACCTGACAGGGATTTTAACCCCGATCTCCCCATCATAAGCAGGCCAGTCTAACACGAGAGTGACGCCTTAGACTATTCGGTCACTGAAGCAAGGTATCGCGTCTAGTTAACAGTAGACACTTTCCGCATATTTACACTTAAGGGGTTAAGATGAGGAAGGAAGGTCGAGGAAGAAACCATTAAGTAAAAATACACCTTCAGTACAACCAACCGGGACTATAATCCCGACCTCCACGTCACCGAGAAACCAGACAAGAAGCGAATGACGCCTTAGACCAAGTGCCCACCAGCATAAGTACCAGACTCTTGATTCGGGTGGTCGAGATTAGTTAGAAAATATTGTCGGAGTGTGAAAACAAATAAAAACATAATTATATGATTTGATTTATTGAACGCGTGAAGCGAGTTCTCTATTTTAGCTCCATCGATTTGGTTTTGTCTTTCTGTCTGTCGTGGAAATGTCTCACGATAACTTTTGAACATGTAAACCGATTCAATTCAAACTTGGCACAGTTGTTCTGTGTACCTTTATAAGGATCAGGTTCGTTGGGGTGGAAAATCAAACAAAGTGTTAGAGATAATCAGCCTTTATATGTATAAAAACACGGCTTCTAGCATTAACTATTACATGTCAAGGGTACAGGGGGAAAAGGAGGAAAGTCCTAGACTGGCCTGCTGATGATGGGGAGATCGGGGTTCAAATCCCTGTCAGGTGTACTTAGAGTGATTTTTTTCTAAGTGGTTTACCACTCTCCTTCCACGCAAAAGTGGGTAAACTTTCTCTAAATTCAACCTTCCTCATTCCTTGCTCTTTTTCGTTAGTATTACATATACGTATAACCTGAACAGGTAGTGAGATGCAATGCTAATAAAAAACTATCTGCGGAAGACAAAAATTTTAACTCAAACTGAGTTAATGCTGCCATCTGTTATACAATCAAGAGACCTTTCTAATGCACTTTAGATTATGGTTAAAACAGGCCTCTGTCATATTTAAATTAATTTAAAGAAAGTATTTGCTAGGTCCTTATGGGGCTTGAGATATAAAAGTAGTTGTCCTGGAAAATGTGTGTGATATAACTTTTCCCCCTTTTTTCACTTGTACCCGTCATATATGTACCTTATTTCATGATACCTTGTACGACTGAAAATTGGTATATAGGACCAAACTACTGTAGTAACATTAAACAAAATTAAGTTTTTTTTAGAAAAAAAACCCCACTTCACTGGCTGCATAGTTTAACGCGCTACTAGACTACTAAGGTGCTGAAAATGGGGAAATCGGGATTAGATTCCAGTAGGGTGCATTGAGGGGTGGTTATCCAATTTTCCTCCATGCAAATGTGGGTGCACTTCTTCTAAATTAAAGCTTCATAATCTCTGACACATTAGTGTAATTAGTACTGTACATAAGCATATAGCGCGAACGGGTTGGAAGACGCGGCGCTAAAATAAAGTTTACTTTTCTTTTGCGATTTTGGGGGGTGAGGTAGGTAACTTGGGGGCCCGCAAGCAAAGTTTGCCCAGGGTCCCTCGTCTACTTAGGACGGCCCTGATGTAGACCTTCGAGTTTACAGTTCTGTTTTAAAAGAATAGGTTTACATCATCGTTCTGCCAAAAAACTAAACCGGTTGAGATCCACAAGATTAGAAGAATGACGTCACTTTTCTTACTAGCTGCAGAGTGACGTCATGATGTCAAAGCAAAAGAGTCAATTTTGTTTCCACGTACACTTAAGAGAAGCCGGGGCTAACGTGATGATCAAGTTCAACCTTGGAACGTTATGATCGTATACAAGCAATGAGGTATTGAACATTCAGTGACTATACCTGCATCACTGGGCTTACGTCATTACAATTGCTGGACGTCACCGCGAGGAGGGGGTGAAAACGGGAGGGGGGATTGTATTCACTTCAGATTTTCCTTTAAATAAAGTCTACCTTAGAAATACGGACTATAGTCAGTCCAGATTTGTAAATATGTGTTTTAGGAATCAGGTAAATTTAGAATTACTCAATAAGAACTAAGTTCAGTATATAAACATGTGTGTGTACGTGAATGCAAATAAATGCATGCCAAATTTTATAAAGGTATATACTAATTTTCATAGAAATAACGTTAAATGACAGCTATAAAATGTTGCTAGATTTTCCTTTTTGTATTCATACGTCAAAAGATGTGCTCTTCAGTTGTCACTTTAGATTTTGAAACGCGTTGCAGACGTTGATAAATCCCACATTGTTTAAAAGGTTATTTGATATTTTTAAATATTGTTTTCTACAAAATGTAGACAAAAACTATCAGTAGATGTCCGACTATTTAAAAAATTTAAATGTTGAGGTAAAGGTTAAAAAAAATTAAACGATAATTTACGCGAAAATTTGTATTTCTGAGATTAAAGCAAAAGGTTAGAAACCTAGATATAGTCTTCCTCTGTCAAATAAAGTCGTGTTTTTGATGAAGTCACAACATTAAATAATCTGGGGTTTATGAACTTCTGCAATGTTTCTCATTGCTTAACTATGCAACCCTCTAGCAAAAAAAATATATTTTTTTTTGTATAAGTTTCTTCCTAACAAAATTCTACTATTATGTACCACGTCTTTCCAACTATCCGGGTTATCCACATGTAAATACTTTAGTTTGATTTTTATTAAATAGTTCCTCCCTCTATCACCATTAAAATGCAGCTACACTTGCTGTAAATTCAACCTTACTAATATGTACTCAACTAAAGTATATATATATATATATATTCCACTAAAGTAAATGTATATACCTATATTTATATATATACTCGCTCCGCCCCCAAACCTCCCAGTGACTTTTATTTGCAAATGGATGTAAACTAATGTGTAAATGGATGTAAACTAATATGTACTCAACTAAAGTATATATATATATATTCCACTATAGTAAATGTATATACCTATATTTATATATATACTCGCTCCGCCCCCAAACCTCCCAGTGACTTTTATTTGCAAATGGATGTAAACTAATGTAACTCCAGCGTTGTTTTGAACGTGATAACTTAAAATTATCGGTGTATATACCGCACCGACTTTAAAGTTTCGCCGCCATTTTAATTTTTTTTGGGGACTGAAAAAATTAAATATTTTAACATATGGGAATTTTCCCATCGGTTACAGGCTAGAAGCTATAAATTTGCCAAATTTCAAGTTTCTATCTCATCTGGAAGTGGGTAATATACACTCCACTATAGGGTGTATATTTATTTAGCACTGCGACTTACTACCACCCGTTCGGGTTATTTGCTTAAGTACTAATTACACTAATGGGTTAGGAATTGGGAAGGTTGAGTATAAAGAAAGTGAATCCGCATTTGCGTGAAAGGAGAGTGGGAAACTATTTAGGGAAAACCACCCCCAGTTCACCCGAGCGAGATTCGAACCTTAATTTCCTCGTCTTCGGCAGTCTAGCTCAACATGAAACTAGCAAGTTAGACAAACTACGCCACCGAGGTGGGCTCGTAGACTATTAGAAACTGTCCCCGTCCATGCGTTAAAAAAGGAAAACTCTATGCCGTGGCATTTCGATTTCCGTGGCTCTTTGGTGATTCGCAGGAAGTACTAATCTAATTTTTTTTACTTATTTCTTCATAAATTGTACCTTCCTCGTCTTTATCTCCCCTTAATGTAACTATTTGTGACGGGTCGCAAGACACGGTGCATAAAATAAAAAATAACAAACTGAAGTCTAATTCTATTAATATCCTATTGGACCATGTATCACTGCTAAGCTTCTCCACGTGTAATCGTTTCGTGTGTATTTTCCAGTCAAGGGCGGAGGGAGTTGATAGATCTTACCAAAGATAATAACGAGTGTGTTTCCTCGAGCCAGGAGTTAAAAATAACGTTAAAATGTCATCTTAGAAGTGTACGAGAGCGCGAGTTGGAGCCAGAATAAACTAACCCTCCTTATCCCATAATGTTGCGAGTTATTTAAGGTAATTTCGACCACTGAAGTTTTATTGCACAATTTTAACAATATAATTAATATAAGCTATAAATTGTGATTCAATGATTTCAAATAATTACAGTTCAAAATTTATATGAGGTAAAACTTGCTATTTTATGTTTTTTTGCGTAACATTGGTAAGGCAAAGTATTTAATGTGTGTGGGCTGAAATTTAGTAAAACTAAACATCCATATGAGGTGTGCACGATTAAATATTTATAATATTAATATTTTTACTATTAATATTCATAATGTTAATATTATGATAATTTCATATAAATATTATTATCATTAGTATTAATATTATTAAATTGTTAATATTACTATTAATACGTATCTATTATAAGAATTAATCTAAAATATTATTTCACTGTGTACACCTCATATGAAGTTCAAGCTATAATAAATTTTAGCCCCTTAGATTAAGTGTTCTATCTTAACAATGTTAATTTTCATTAATATTAATATTAATATATATTCCAATGAGATATTTATAATATCATTATTAATATTATAAATATTGCATTGTGAACACCTCATATGCATGTTTAAATGTATTAAATTTCAGCCCGATACATCAATAATTACTTTACCTTGACGATGGTGAGCAAAACGTATAAAATAACCAGTCTGACCACTTGTTAAAATTGTGCAATAAAGTTTTTACTGTCAAATGACCTTAAGGAAGTCGTCCCTCACTTGCTTCCAATGATTCATGACCAAATGCTTACAAAGTAGGCCTACTCTAACAAGATATGTTGATACATATTTCTAATTAGGTTTGGTTTATTGATTGTTTTTTTCCACCCCCTTCTGTTCGTTCGGGAAAAACGCATATATATCAATTACGCTAATATATTAAGAATAATAAAGATATAATTTAAGGGAAATGTACCAGTATTTGCGTGGGTTGATAATGGGAAAATGTTTTGACAAAAACTCCCTCTGTATCCATGAGTGATATTCAAACCCCGACCTTCTTGACAACAGAAATAGTTTTGAAAGAGTGACACCTAGAATGTATACCATTCGAGCACCGTTGCAAATAATGGTTGAATTATGTGAGCAATTAACCCTTATGACTAGCTCTAGAAGCAGAGATGATATATCAATTGTCTATACAAAAGGTTTTCATACGTTTTATTCTGTCTACCGCGTCTTACTATATGCAAAGGCTGCCCACATATTTACACTGTTGGGGTAGAGATGAATGATGGTGAATTTAGATTTAAAAAGGTAGTCGCGTTTAAGTGCAGGGAGAGTGTAAAAATATTAAGGAAACACCATACTCATTATGTCCAGTCGGTATTCGAACTTAGACATCTCCGTCACCAGCAAACCAAGCTAGACGAGCTATATGTTAAGTCCACGTGCTCACGATGCGAGTATTAAAGTTATGAAGGATGAAAATATAAATCACTTATTGGTGAAGCTGTATATATGTGCACGTATATAAATATATTATATCGGAATGCAATAAGACGTTATCAATTATGACACCATTAATTCAGAGTTTATAATAATATGGATACGGTATGCATTACATTTTAAGCTGGCCCAATTCCCAAGTGGGAGAAAGATCAACTATCTTCTTACGTGCTTTGGTAACTGCATGATCTGAGGTGTCACTCTCGTGTTAGACTAGCCTGCCGATGATAGAGAGATCGAGGTTCGAATTCCAATCGGACCCACTTTGATGGCTGCAAGGTCTAACACGCTACTCTCGTAATATACTAAACTGGCAATGATGGGGGGATCGAGGTTCAAATCTCGGCTGGGTGTACTAAGGATGGTTTTACAAAAGTCCTACCTCCGCGTAAATACGGGTACACTTCCTATAAATATAGCTTTCCTAATCCCTAAAACCATTAGCGAAATTAGTACATAAGCGTATAACCCGAACGTGTAGTAAAACGAGGTGTTATAAAAAATATTTTGAGTGTACTAAAGGTGGTTTTTCCACTCTGTTTCCATGTCAATGGGGGTACACTTCCTCTCAATTAAACCTTCCTCATCCCTAGCTAATCATCGTAATTAGTACATAGGCGTATAACATGAACACGCAGTATGACGCGTTGTAAGGAAAACCTATCTTCTAGAGTTTGCTGACAATTTCTCGTATCCCAAAAATCTCGTTGAAAATAGTACAAAGATAATAAAAAAAAAATTTCTAATGGAATTATCAGTTTAAAAATTATATATATCTTTTTAAAATCAAGTAATCAATAGATTGATGACTTAATTCATTTCTGGGTAAATCAACTAATAATTTATTTAAATTAATTTATAACTATAATTTTAATCACCTTTTTAAATTTGGACTTGGAGTATACACGTAGTATATTAAAACAATCAAATTGTTACTTTTAAATAATATATTATATTATTTAAAAGCAGCATATGTATATCCGCAGTATATAAATTCAAAAATTCAAACTTTACTCTAAATTGGGCATAATTTCCTCTTTTGCTTATTCTTAATTAGTTTATTTATCTAATTTAAATAAACACAACCAAACCGTCAATCTAGTATCTCACTTCAAAACGAATTCGCCTGTATATAAATATAGCTCAGCTTGTACGAAGACACATGTGTCACTATTTTGTTTATCCTTCAAGATCAAAAAGAAAATTATTGTCAGATGACAGGATGGCGTATTATAAGGTGACGAGTATTCAAACAAGGTTATCTAGGGGGGAAAAAAACTTATTTTCAAACCATGTTTGAAAGTAATTTCCGCTTTCTTAGATTAGTTTTCTTTTCGCGAAACTTTTCTATTTACCTGGACCTCTTTATTATTTATAGCTGCGTTTCGTCGTCTTTTCTTGTCGTCTTTCCTCAATAAATATCTCAATACACCCGACTGAAATAACTATGGTGATCTTTTGATCAGTGCTGAAATTAAAGTCCACGAGTGAAACACATTCTATCAGATAAGAATTTCCTATACCAAAAATAGCGGTAGTAATATTAAACTCAGCCTTGATATATTGATGACACAAGCCTCGCCAGTTATTTATGTCTTCTTAGACGAAAAACAAACCGAAAATAAATTATTAAGGTTCACTGGGACTAAGATAAATGATACGTTTATATTTAGAGCAGTTTTCCATTTTTGTCTCGGCTCTTACCCTCTCCTCACATTTTTCGTGAGCAGTTTTAGATTTTTAGTTTAGCTTGAAAAAAAATAGTTAAAGGGTAATGCACTCAACAATTCTTTGTGTGTGCGCTTCCACTTAATGAATTACTATACAAACGAAGCATGACACAAAATAAACATCTGGCCAAAATATTTTACAGTTAAAAATGAATATGGCTTGATTTTTTTAAGTAATCCAAATAATCAAATATATTTTATCGACAAAATCCTCACCATACATCAGTCCCTTCTTGTCTGAAAGGTGGATCAGTGGTGGTTATTTTTTTAAAAAGGTTTATCAACCTTTCTTCACGTAAGTGCGAGTACACTACCTCTAAATTCTACCTTTCTTCCCTTCTTACCCAGTTAATGTAATTTCACCTGTATGATTCAGGACAATTTTAATTATTATTTTTCGTATAAAAAAGGGTAAGGGATGTTAGGAAACTAAGGGATGGGGATACTTAAATAATAGGGGTTGATAGGACAGTGGAGGATGGGGATACTAGGAAACTAGTGGATACTAGAACACTAGGGGATGATAGGAGAGGGGAGGATATGTATACTAGGACATTAGGGGATGGGGATACTAGAACACAAGGGGATGATAGGTCACTGGAGTATGGGAATACTAGGGCACTAGGGGATAAAACACTACACTAGGAGATAGAACACTAGGGGATGATAGGTCACTGGAGTATGGGAATACTAAGGTACTAGGGAATAATAGGTCACTGGAGTATGGGAATACTAAGGTACTAGGGAATAATAGGTCACTGGAGTATGGGAATACTAAGACAATAGGGGATGGGGATACTAGAACACAAGGGGATGATAGTTCACTGGAGTATGGGAATACTAAGACACTAGGGGATGGGGATACTAGAACACAAGGGGATGATAGGTCACTGGAATATGGAATACTAAGACATTAGGGGATGGGGATACTAGAACACTAGGGGAGTATGTGTATACTAAGACACTAGGGGATGATAGGTCACTGAAGTATGGGAATAATAAGATACTAGGGGATGGGGATACTAGGACGTGTGACTGACCTCCGAGAGCAGGAGCCCATTCTTGGCGGTGAGCAGGGAAGTGTTCCTGGCCGAGGACAGCTGAGGTTTCCCTCCTCCCAGTGACCCCTTGGAGCCCGCTGTGCCGTTAAACTTGGCCAGCACATCCTTGTGGTGCAGGGACCCAGGAGACTGTAACACACACATAACACATCACTACATGAACATGGCCTCCTTAAACTCACACAGAGACAATCACGATACATATTAATTTAAATGTCAGAGCATATTTTATTTAAAATAAAGCCTATAAAGTATTTTCCTAAATAAATTTGGATGATTAATTCTTTATTTTAGAATGTTATAATGAAAGCTAATATAAATTGTGTAATTTTATCAGTTTCAAGTTAGTAACTGCATCTCCTTTAAAAACCCTGCATAGCGTTCACAGACTGTAGATGAAAATGGTAGATTTCATAATGAAAAATGTATTTCCTTTTTAATTAACTTGTAGATTTGACATGTTCCTAAGGGGGTGAAAAGAGTACTTCAAATAAAGAAGGTAAAATCCCGGAAAGTACCCCCTCTCCTAAAATGACAACCCTTTTATCTTTCCAACTAAGCCCCGTCGCTGTATGCAGCACGCGTTGCATGAAGTGAGGGTTGCAGGGATTGAGGCGCTATCCCGCACCGTGCGGTGCTACGCGGAACTCAAGTTTTTTAGGGATGCGCATACTCTCTCTACCCGTGTGGATGTACGTAACGTTAACTAATTTAAAGACACATCTATAATTGTAATAGAATACACAAATATTAGCAAGAAAAGAGGATCGAAAACAACTAATAAATAAAAAAGACCCTAGTTCAGCCAACCTTCCCGGTTGAAATCAATAGCTCAAAGCTTAGTTGACTTTATCAGTAATGTATAAATGGGAAGTTAATTTTGACATTTAGTCAACTCTGTGGCCTTTAAATGTTGCTAACATTATGGTGAAGAATAAAATTTATTATTAATAATAATAATATTTAGCACCGCGTCTTACTACCCGTTCGGGCTATACGCTTAAGTACTAATTACTCTAATGAATTAGGAATTGGGAGGGTTGAATTTAGAGGAAGTGAATCCACATTTGCGTGGAGGGAGAGTGGAAAAACATTTAGGAAAAACCATCCCCAGTTCACCCGACCGAGATTCGAACCTCGATCTCCCCGTCCTCGGTGGTCGAGCCCAGCACGACTAGCGCGTTAGCCAACTACGCCACCGAGACGGGTCAATAAAATTTATTGTTTAACTCAAAACAGTTATCTAAATTGGTTTTGAGTTTAGCTATTGTTTTCGGTAATAAGTGGGTAAAGAATCATCTGAATAGATATGTGGGTGGTTTACCACCTAGCTTAACTTGATATTCATTTTTTTTTGTAAGGTTTCGATACGAGAAAAAACAAAGTATCTCGTTAAACTGGTTGAACACAAAATAGGAGGCACAGGGCAATAAAATAAAACTCTTCACTGTGTTGACAGAAATTAGATTTGGATTCTGAAATATGCCCTTTATATTTCTATGACTATTGGGGGTGGGGTAAGTTGGTGGGGTTGAGAGATAGAAAAGTAGTTTAAGTTAACCAACTCGTTACTATAATATAAGACATTTAAATTTACTGCTAGGCTTTTTTGATTACGGTTAAAATATAAAAAAAAATCCCGATAATATGTTTTAATTTGAATATTTAACATAGTAGTTGGGGCTGTTAAGAGATTATTCTACAGGGTGACAATGGGGATGAGAAATTTAAAAGAAGTGTTCCTAAAATAGCCAGATAAATTATGAGAAAACATTAGTAAAACTATTATGTGATAAATTTATCCCACCCACCACATTCACTCCCAATGTATCCTGATGAGAATCGAATGCTGACCTACCCATCAACGGCAATCTACTGCAGTGTAACTCTAACGTATTAGACCATTGTACCATCACTGGCAGTAAAAACTTGTGTTCCCTCTGCTTTTGTATGTGTTTAGAGATAATCATTGTGAATAATACAAAACATAGAATAAATATTTACAGTTTTCTTGATTGTGTATTTTTTAATATAGTGCCTACTTAAAATATTTGTTCCAAGATCACTTATCACATGGGAAAAGTTCAAGTTGGAGCTAAAGAAGCGGTAAAGATACGTCGACTTCACGTCAGTTTCAGGAGTATTGACTTGGTCAACATAACCACGTAAAACACGAAGAGAAAAAAACCCCACTAAATATTCCGTTAGAAAGGTTCCTTGTTTTGTCAACAAAGACATAGTTGTCCTTCATGACACACACGGAAATCTTCTTCCCACCATTACCATGTCTGATAATTTGAGACCAGACGAAGTTACAGTCGTAGAGTCTTAGGAAGAAGGACCCTTTAGGTCAAATTGTAGATAAAAGTTTGAATAGCAACCACTGACAAAAGGTGTATACATTAATTTAATCTCATAACTGTCAAAACAACTGTCAAGTTTTGTTAAAAATTAGAAATGAATACCAAATTGATTGGTTTATAAATCGAGGAAAGTAAATCTAGTTTTTTTTTTTTTAAATCTATTTAGATCAAAATTTTCTCACTTACACTTTAGGGGGTGAAAATCTGGTGCATCGAAAATATTATGTTGTATGTAAAAGTGGTTTTAATATATTGCGCAAAATTTTGTATTGTGGACGTTTTCGGAAACAAAGAACAAAGAAATGTGAACCTTAGACTAGTAAAAGATTCTTCACTGGCAAGGAAGAGAATAGAATGGCAGCTAGCCTGATTGCGGGATGAATAGTCTGTCTACTCTAAGCCTCGTGCTTTCTTTTGTTATCTTCCAAGAAATCATAGAGTAACCTCATTCAAAATCAATTGGGGTCATCTTCGTGAAGTTATTGAATCCCGATTCATCTTCCAATTTAAGAGTGCCCTAAAGATTGAGCTCAGTTTTTTTTAAACTTGTTATGAGTTTCCGATGCAATATCACAAATTATTGCAATAGCTACTTCCGTAAACATTATGTAAGAAACTTTGGTGGTTTGGGGGGCATAACATTATTTATTTACTATATAAAATAAATATTCTAATCTAATATAACTTTTAAATACTTAGCTTCCTATTTAAAATATTCTGTTTCAGCTGAACAATATTAGTATTAATTTTTTTTTTTTTACATCCCAGATTCCAATTAGGTTCAACAATTTTCTCAAGAATTTTGTAGATGAACAGGCCTATTTTACAATATGGTTATTCATTTTATGTCAAATAATTAACACTTTATTTAAGTAAACATTGACTTCACCAAAATCTTATTTCTTATTTCATTAAATTCATTTATAAACGTGCTTGAATAATATCACAAGTTTTGATATTCCCCGAAACATATTATATTAATTTATATGTGTGACACAGTCTGGTAAAATACTGGTATAATATTTTAGACATACTGTTTCTCAAGTAGGCCTATGTTTTAAGGTGACATATAAAACAAAAAAAAGTTACCACCTTGCATAATGAGCTTGCACTTGCACTTGTACTTTACTGTCCCCATAAATGAAGTAAGGTCATTAATTTTATTAAGGGCATTCAATGCATAAAATTCTTAGATAAATTAAAGCCTTCTAGTAAGTAAATAATTCTAAACAAATAAGTCAACTTTATTTTATTTTGAAGGAGACTTTCCCTAAAAGTACAAATATTAAGGGAGGGGTTGTCCTCCCCCTGCCCTTCACCAGGCAAGCTCTTGTTCTGGTCTAATCTGGTCTGGAAACGCGACAAAGTACAGATGATAATAATAATATTGGTGTCTGGGCTAAGTCAATCTGAAGATCAGATTACGGAAAGATTAGCCTGTAGTACTGTTGCCTAGGGGACACCCGAATGTATTAATCAAATATCCCTTTCATAAGGGCTCTTTACATGTCCCGGTGAGATGAGGATATGATGAAAGGGAATATGACAAGGTTAAGCCCATGAAGATTTTTGACTGAACTTAAGCTTGATTAATCAAACTATGGTAACCATGGGAATTATTCCCATTTCTATAAAGGCTCGCCGGTACCAGCCGGGAATCGATCCAAAGATCCTTAGGTCAGCAGCCAGCCCCTCTGATAACTATATCACGAGGCAGGTTATTGTATGTATACATTAAACATACTGTAGCCATAATGTTCCAATACAAAGTTTATGAACTGTTTGAAATATATTATATCTCCTTAACATTGCATTAGGAACCAGCAACAAACTTGGAAGCCTTAACTTTGGACGCCTTATAAACTGGAGTGGGTAGTGACGAACTCGTTTGCTAAGGGCATTTCAAAAATGAACACGAATAAATTCCACCATGAATACATATATCTACATCTATGGAACAAAACACTCAATACAATGTATTCAAGGTTCACACCCACTTAAAAATAATAGCGAGCCTTAGTAGGGTTGTGGATCACGGTTCAAAGCCGAGATTAAGCGTAGGACGCGTCCCTAAAGGGCACGCAAAACAACGAGAGATGACTTCGAGAAAGAGACGATGAAACTGCAAGTAATGACTCAATTAAGATCGCTTATCGCGCGATGAATTGGCGCACAGTACAGAACAAACAACATTCTTGACAATGAGCAACTTTATGTAGGCAGAGAGGGATGATGAGGTCGGTCAGTGGCTCCAGCAGTTTCTGACATGCCTCTCATCTGTTCCCACGCACAACATTTTCATTCTCTCTATCTTTCTCTTGATCTCATGTAAGCTGACAAAAACACAACCAGCCAGTAATACGAATGCAGAGACCACCTGCGTCGAGTGGAGATGTACACGGAACATATTTACCCGGGGTCACTGATCACAAACAATCTGGTCATCATAGAAGGAAACCTTGTACGATTGTTGAGGTTATTAAATAAACTGACATGTGTTCAAAGGCTAAGCCATGTGTTCTAAAGGTAGGTCATGTATTCAAAAGCTAAGTCGGCTCTCAAAAATCCGAGCTGTGTATTTCAATAGCTGTTTCCAAAAGCTAAGTCAGTTCTCAAAAACCCGAGCTGTGTGTTCAATAGCTGTTTCCAAAAGCTAAGTCAGTTCTTAAAAATCCGAGCTGTGTATTCAATAGCTGTTTCCAAAAGCTAAGTCAGTTCTCAAAAATCCGAGCTGTGTGTTCAATAGCTATTTCCAAAAGCTAAGCCAGTTCTCAAAAATCCGAGCTGTGTGTTCAATAGCTATTTCCAAAAGCTAAGTCAGTTCTCAAAAATCCGTTTTCCAAAAGATAAGTCAGTTCTCAAAAATCTGAGCTATGTGTTCAATAGCTATTTCCAAAAGCTAAGCCAGTTCTCAAAAATCCGAGCTATGTGTTCAATAGCTATTTCCAAAAGATAAGTCAGTTCTCAAAAATCCGAGCTATGTGTTCAATAGCTATTTCCAAAAGCTAAGCCAGTTCTCAAAAATTCGAGCTGTGTGTTCAATAGCTCTTTCCAAAAGCTAAGCCAGTTCTCAAAAATCCGAGCTGTGTGTTCAATAGCTATTTCCAAAAGCTAAGTCAGTTCTCAAAAATCCGAGCTGTGTGTTCAATAGCTATTTCCAAAAGCTAAGCCTTGTTTTCAAAAGCTATGATATGTGCCTAAAAGCTAAGATGTATGCAAAAGCTAAGTTCACTGTGTGTAATCCATCTGTTCAAAAGATAAGACAATAGTTCAAAATAAAAAGATATAAAAAAATGTTTGCAGTTGTATTTGTTTACAGATGTTAATATTGAAAATGTTAAGATAAACTGTGACTTTTAATCAATATTAGCAACTTAACATGTATTTGTTATATCCTCTAAGAGTCTCCAACTATAGTCCCAACTATAAGTGGGCTGTCCAGCGTCAAAATAGTTTGCTAGTCGTATGGTGAAATAATAATGTTAATAGCCTACAGTGAAGTCTACCTTAACGAACACTTCTCAATAGCGGATTCTTCTTTACAGTGGACAGTTTAAATTTCCCCGGCAAATTAATAATGTCTCTTACAGTGGAGCAACTACCCAATAACGCTATAACGGACTTTATCAATAACGGGCACGGACACTACTAGACACGCATATTAAATATTTTTGTAAATGTGTAGATTAAATTTTATGCATCAAATCTCTCTGGCATCGGACAAAAATTGAAAACATTAGTCCAATAAACAATAGATATGTCAGGGATACCAATGTCTCGCGTGAAGTGTTACATAGTCCCACCTTCCCTCCCTAGTCAACATTTTTAAAATAGCCTATGGTGTAATGAACATGGTACTTCAAGACTGTACCTTCCCCCTCCGCTTCGTTCTGTGCCATCAGAGGGGTTGTTCCAGCAGTTTAGTCTGTACTCACGTGTACATAATATAAAGTATGTAAGGTCTACACTATTGCTCAACTTTAATTCTATTTTAGTATTGTTCTATGCATTATACTATATACAATAAGCTACGTACAGTATTAATTTCTTCGTCATAATAATAATGAATAAAATACTGTAGAGTGCAAAATAGATTGTTGTAGTTAATATCCACAGTATAGGCCTATAGATCCAGAAATATTAAACTTTGTTAAAATCAATATGATTATTTTTAATGATTTTTCTGAACAACGGACATGTCTCAGTAATTGGAC
>CABFWO010000280.1:137728-149380 GCA_902155825.1 Timema genevievae | reverse complement strand
AAAAAAAAAAAAAAAAAAGATTGCACTCTATTATCAATTAATAATTACTACAGTCCAATTTATAACCAATAGCACTAACATAATATAGCTATAGGTCATTACATTTTCTTCATCTTAACCATTTAGAAGTAATGCCCTATAAATGTATTTTTGAATATTACCTAACATTTTAAATGTTAAAAAAAAAAATTGTTACAGAGTTAGAATAAAATTAAAGGCCCATGTTGATCATTAGGTCTGTTGTTCCTTATTTCATATTAGATAGATACGTGGGGCCGACTTCAAAACTGTAATCCACACTGATCTGGAAGACTGGGGTTCAATCTCGAATGAATGCACTGAGAATTATTTTCCATCCTCCTTCCAGTTGAATTCGTACGCAGTTTCTCTTAGTTACCCTATTCATACTGTCCCTCAGTTACTAACTTTGTAATAAAACTTATCACTCATGTTAGCTTGAGGAACACGCCCGAAACAACAAACGACTAAGGAATGTGTGCCAAATATTCACTCTGTTGGGTGACGCCGTTCTGGTGCGCGCGTACCACACACAAACACACAATATTTAATAGCTATTAACATTGATGATAATGTTATTGCAAATGACACACATTTCAAGGTAATCCAAGCAAACAAATGTTCAAGTTATATTACCAAGTGAACCTTGCTTTGAAGGTTCTGCCGTGCCCGTGAGTGTCGGTACCTATGAGGGTCTCAATGAATATTTATGTTCGAATCTCGGTTGGGAGGGCTCTGAGATTGAGAAGGAATTGGGCGTAGCTCCCTTCATATAAGAGGCTTCGGACGTATTTAAGGCAGCTTTAAACAAACTAGTGAGCCAAGTTGAGTGGTGAGTACTTCTGACCTTGTACGAGAGATATACAGGTGGATTCAACCAATTTGTAATGCGTTTTATTCTAATGAATGATTTATTTTACGTTCTTTCTCTAAGTGAATGGTGTTGTAGATATTTAAAACACATCTTTCTAGTTTTATCTCCTTAAATTGTTTTTTTTATCACCGCGTGTTACTACCTGTTCAGGTTAGGAGCATACAGTATATTATAGCTGCTCTTATGAGTTGGGGATGCAAAAAGAAGCATTTTAGAGGTTATCTACCCGTATTTGCGTGGAAGGAAGGTGGTAAACCATTTTAGGAAAAACCACCCAACCAGGATTCGAGTCCATATCTCAGTGGGTATGGGATTAGCTAATCGGTCTCGGAAATGTAACGTGTACCGTGTCTTATTATCCACCCGTTATATCTGCATAGTTATACTAATGGGGTAGAGATAAGAAAGGTAGAATTTAGAGGAAAAGTACCATATTTTCGTGGAGGGATAGTAGGAAACAATAACCCATTTAGGAATAATTAACTTATGTACAACCGGTTGAGATTAAAATTCCAAACTTTACGTCACCATTAAACTAAACTAAACGAGTCTGACGCCTTAGTCCGCGTTCCCATCGATGTGGGTGTAATCGTGACGAATATCAAAATTAAAAAACCTTGCTTTTAAATCTGTCTGATGCGTTGAGTCCTCCTCCAAGTAAGGCAGTCTCCCAAGTTAGTCGGCGGGCAATCAAATGACAAGGCCAGTCTGAACGACCAACTGCCGGGCCACGTCAAGAAGTAATAGGAGAGAATCAATCGTAAGAAGGTCAATATAAAACTTTCTTCCGGATGATTTACTCGGTGATCAACGAGCCACAGTAGCCGGGCCGGCGTCTCGCAACACCCCATCGGCGGAGGAGGTCCAAGGTCTGCACTTTGGAACACGTTCAAAGGCCACGGACATTAAACTAATAAGTTTCGTTACATATTATTTTGTGAGAAAATGTTATATTTAGCACCGCGTCTTACTACCCGTTCGGGTTATACGCTTAAGTACTAATTACGCTAATGGAATGGGAATTGGGAAGGTTGAATTTAGAGGAAGTGAACCCGCATTTGCGTGGAGGGAGAGTGGAAAACCATTTAGGAAAAATCACCCCCAGTTCACCCGACCGAGATTCGAACCTCGATCTCCCCATCCTCGGCGGTCGAGCTCAATATGACTAGCGCGTTAGCCAACTACGCCACCGAGGTGGGTTGTGAGAAAATGGTTTGAATATTTCACATTGATGGAGCGTACAATTTAGATTTTTTTTTATGGGTGCTGGATGGATGACGTAGTGATAAGTGTAGGAGAGATATTAAAAGGAAAAGAGGAGGGAGGTGAGTTAA
This sequence comes from Timema genevievae, assembly GCA_902155825.1. NCBI lineage: Eukaryota > Metazoa > Arthropoda > Insecta > Phasmatodea > Timematidae > Timema > Timema genevievae. Next base: position 147,154 of record CABFWO010000280.1, on the reverse strand, counting down.
AAATTACTCATATCCATTCGTGGTGTAATTCCTTCAGAAGACCGAACCAACATAAGAAGGTTCCCAATCAAAACAGCATAACTATTAGTGCTAATTTGGTTTTAAAATAACACCTAAGAATCAGGACTAGTAATTTTTGGTCTAGTGGCTTGGTAATAATTTTCCTCCATTGATTTAACTGGGTTCGTATCATCTTCGTTTTTTTTTTAAAAAAAGAGGTCTGTGGTTTTATTCCTGGATGAATCTAAAACCTTTAAATTAAAAAATAAAAGTGACCTGCCACACACAATTATATCATGCATACTCTATAAAATAGTGTTCTGTCATGGATTATTCTATATTCATAAGTGTGGGCGTACTAATTTTTACAAGTTAACTAACAAATATTTGAAAATTAAACAAAAAAAAATATAGATGTGAACTAATTTTAATACAATTGTTTTAATATCCACTACGCTGATTTAACAGCTTTAAATATTTGCTTAGTACAAATTATTTATTCAGGATGTAAGTCTTACGGATTCCACGCCTTAAAACCCGTTTGGACTGATCACACATTTATACACTAATGGGATAAGGAAGAGGAAGGAAGAATTTTGAGAAAACGTACCCAAATTTGTGTGGAGGAAGAGTGAAAAACCATTTATAGTGAAAATTATCTGGATTCAAAAACCAACCTCCCCGTCAACGGCAAAGGAGATCAGCTGAAACTGACGCCTTAGTCTCTTTGCTCACCGATGTTGCGTGGAGATGTCTTAATACATACTGTTTATATAGTGGGACTGCAATAAAAAGACGTATCTGGCTGTTAAAAAAGATCTACTCATACACATGCTGAGAAAAAAGATCTTCAGCTGTCACCTTTAATGAATCGCATCAATACCGATAAAATACACAAATACTTGGCAAAACTAAAAGTAACTAAAAGCCTACCCTTTTGTTCCTTTTTTTTTGTAGTAGAGAACTACGATTTATACAAAACTTTTAGATAGCATGGCTATATTTATACAAATCTTTATTTTATTGCCAAACTATTTTATGTAGAATTTCTAGCTTGACGAGAAATGAGATTTATTTTAGATCCAATAGACAAAAATAAAATAAAAACATTTTGACAAAAACAAAATGTATCCTAAGAGTATCACTCAATCAACTACAAAGTTTATGAAATGAATTTCTAGCTTGACGAGAAATTACATTTATTTTTGTAAAGAGATTGACAAAGAAATATTGAAAATAAAGTCAAACATCTTTTAAATTATTGGGCGTGTATTAAAGTCAAAAGAATAATTTTGACGTAAAATGTCACACAAAGATTTTGATCAAGATGAAAATGAGATAGTGAAATTCTAATTTAAAAATATTTTTGTTTATAACAATTAAAGGAATGGAATGTCAGTAATTAAATTAAATATACAAAGTCAATACCAAAAAAATTGGGGTAATGATTGAAATGTGTAACCTGAAGGTGTATGTACGTACATACATAAATAAATACAGACCAATAGACAATTGCACAGCGCCCAATTCTTTTACATTTTTACTGTCTCATATCAAGAGTAAGTATGGTGATCGTTATATTCAAAATGGATCTAACGATTTGGTTTAAAATAGATATATAGTGAGTGGTTGAACTTCCTCCCAAATAACACTATATGCTTGGTTTTTGGGTAAAAATGCGTTAAAGGGTAGTTTACTGATGAGTGATTTTCAAAAATTCATAATATTTTGAAAATAGCTATAGCCATTTTGTTTAAAATGTATATCCGGGGAGACTATGACATGAAAAGTAAGACCTTATACTTATTTGGGGAGTGGGAGGGGGGATTCTGTGGAGTTTAATGATAAGTAGTTTTTAAAAAAACTTGACAATTTTAAAAATGGCTCTAGCGAGTTTGTTCAAAATAAGTATCTTTTAAGTTTTTTCATTATGAATAATTATGCCTTGTGTTAGGAGTGTAAAATAACAGAACTAGAATTGGTCAATATTGAAAACCATTTTTGGTGTGTATTTTAAACCTACTATACATTCCGACAATAATTCCATAAAAGACATTTTAAAAATAGTTTCAGCTGGAAATAAAATAACTTTGATCTTGACAAGTTTCATCAGATTAGCTATCAGAAAGCGAATAAACGGTAAACCTACATCAACGAGCTTCTATGTGTGTTAGGAACAATGGCGACGACCACGGCGGCTGAGACAATGATTAATTAGTCTCAGCATGGGCGGCGTGGCCCTGTTCGAGCAACAGGTGGTTTTATTAAAAACAGCCCACCCTCCATCCAATACAGCCACGGTTGCAGTCGAGGACGGCCGTGTCTCTTAGTAGCTAGTTATTCAACGTGCACTTTCTAAACATGACCACACATTAGATTTCCCTGGGCCACCAGATGAGGTGGCTCACGAACATAGGAATCAGGATTTGAACCTCGATGGAAACAAGATCAAATCTGGTCAAATATTAGAAGAAAATGTTTGAAAACTATCTAAAGCACTTTATTCCTTGCTTCAGGCATTTACCTGTGAGGGACATTGGTTCAAATCACGGCTGGTGTGGATTTAGTCTTCTCGGGGTTAAAACGGGGCCTGAATAAAATAAGAGTGGTACGCAAGTAAAGGCCAGAAAATAAATGCATTCAAAAGCCCAACGTCTGATAAAATTCTCCCCGTGTAATATTTTATGTCTACGTTACAAACCATATTTTACTTTGTATTCGTACGATCTAATAGGCCTACCAGTAATGTGGGTGAGCGAACCCATCTAACGTTATGAAAAACAGGATAGCAGTGGTATGTCTAAAGACACTGAACTGAGGTTCATTTGAACAGAAAATAGAAAACTTGACGGTGAGCTAGTAAGACTTTTTAACAGATCTCCCAACCATGACTATATTTTGTACTAGCATGCTTTAAAGTGCCAGTATTAGTGGCTATAGCACTAAACTAATTATATACCAAAAAAGTAACCTTACACTAGGAGCGTTAATTTAGTATTTAATGAAGCTTATTTAATATTAGTAACTATGTTATTATGACATTATAAATGTAAACTATGTTCACACTAAATGGAAAGCAGTCTTACCTTGAAAGATTACACTATGGAGTAGCTTATAAGATAAGGTCATTGGGTAGTCCGTCAAGGTATGACCGCTATCTTTCAGTGCAAAAGAAGTGTAAATATTTAAGGTGGACGTGAGTAATAGCTCAGTGTTTTTGCAGTAGGCCTATATATATTGTTTTTCAAAAGAAATCAAATAGTTCTCAAGTAGTAACATAGAGTTTAATTTTCTTCTCATGGTGACTTCAAGAGTTCTTTAATATCTGTTTAAAAGGCTGTCCTGGAAATTAATGACAATTTTTTCTCTTCATTTAAAAAGTTTGTCATATAATGCCGCTGTACTCATGACAGATATTCAAAAACTGTTGATATCATCATTTTAAGAAAATTAAACTCTATGTTTGAGTGACTGTTTTCAATACCAATCATCCGTCAATAAGCAATGGATGAGATGTACAATTGCAAAGAGGTACACTGATTTTGTAGAGAGGTAAAAGTAGGTCACAACATAACCTAGAGCGGAACTCTGACTGGGTGATCGATAGGGAAAAGGTGGTGGGTGTGTCGACTCGTATGTGTGTGTAATATGGGGGAAGGGGTTGAAACCACCCTGGCCAACTTTTATGCGACAAGACCACAGGCACTCGCAGGATGTAGGCCAAGATGCGAGAGAAATGGAAATAGGAACATACGCAGGTCATTGTGCAAAATATGAATCCGTCTCTGCCCTTCGTTCTTACAATTATGGTGCACCACGTATTACTACCCGTCCAGGCCCACATTTCCGTAGAGGGAATTGATCTAACGGCAACTTTCATCTATCCAGTTTCCTTAATTTTACTAACTTCTTTCTACTCCATTAGTTCACCTCTTTAGAAAAAAAACTGACATAGATTAGAGATCCAATCCACCCCGTCAACGATACTCCATTATATGACGAGATTTACACCTTAGATCACGTGACCACTAGAAGGGGTATGTGCTCAAGTGATTGGTTCAAAGAGGTGCCATATTGGCACGTGGCAAGCGGGTATTAGGGGTGAGCAAGATTAGAGCGCGTTTTAGCAGATGGAGATGAGCTTAATTTTCACATATTAAATTTAATGAACACTAGTTTATGATGGATTTTAAAAAATGACAAAGAATATCAATATAATATAATATACCGGTAATACTATTATATGACACCGCGCAAGTTATCAGAGTTCATTTTGAGTGTCGTTCTAGGCGTTAATAGTTTCCCTTACTATAAATGCCAATTAAAAAACCCAGTAAAAACGACAATAAAAAATTATGTGGTACGTAGCATAATATATGGAAGTTCATAATCTTGTTTTAAAATATTTATTTTAGTTGTAATTTAAAATAATATGTTTTAACAGGGCTATGGACGTACATATCTAATAAATATTCGTGTGTGTTTATGTGTGTGTACGCGTATGTATATATATGTATGTGTGTGTGTATGTGTGTGGGCTATGTGATTTAAAAACCTTTAAACGCTTTTTAAATCCTCATTTAGACATTTAGAATATTTCATATATATAAATACTTTATAATATATATAATTGTATTATTTAAAAAATGAATATGGTATCAACTCAGTGCATATGAGATTTAGTCTTCGATGAGGTGTACAATATTCCAGCTAATATATGCAAGTAGGCAATAAAGCTAAGTAGGTTCACACATCACAATCAAAATCAATCGTGTAAATAGTTTTTCCAATATTTTTTTTCATCTATACAATCACAAGTTAAAACTATTCACTAAGAAACAAACACAATTCATAAAAATTGCCGCATTGTTTCTTTGTGAGTGGTGAGAGAGAAAGAGAGAGAGAGGGGGGGAGGGAGGAGAGAGAGAGAGAGAAAAGAAAAATAGAGTCCCACTTGGAAAAGTAGAACAAGTCGACCCAAGGTAGGAGGTCCTAACATCAGACAGAAGAGTATCAGTTCTGGCGTCTGGCGTGTATATTTGGACGTCCAGGAAGAGGAATCGTGTAAGGCGATGAGAGGCAGGCTTGGCGCGGTGCATTCTGGGGAAGTGTACTCGTGGCAGTTAAAACGAGGACGGACAGATTGTTATTACAGGAAACGCAGACATATCCTCCGGGCAGATATAAAAAATAAGGGGGTCGCCTGTTGTAGCTCTGAGACGCGTTGATGATGTCCAGAATTTCCACGTCACATAAGAGGTGGTCTGTTATTTCAAAATATGGTTTGCACCGAAATGAAGGTGATAAAAGCTATCAAAATATACTGATAGGATTAGAAAACACTACAGTTTAAATTTTACAGTTTCAAAATCATTCATGAAAAGGTGAAATAAGCTAATTTTTAGCGAACTTTCACGCGAAATTTTATAGTTCAAAAATCAAAGTAAATTATCATAAATATGATAGACCTAGCTTTCCTCAAAATTTTAGTTTAAGGTGGGGATGTATAGAACGCAAGAAAATGTCAATGTCTTTGCAGTTTTTATAGCCAAACTTTTTTTTTTACTAAAATAAATAAAATATTGCTCCAGTACAAACATACAGTTCAATTTTCTACGCATGGTTATCAACAGCTCTTGAATATCTGTCATGAACATAGCGGCACTAGCTGACCAACTTTTTAAATGAAGAGAAAAAGTTGTCATGAAATTCCAGGAAACCCATGGCAGATTTCAACAAACTGTTGAGGTACCCATGTAAAGAAAATTAAACTATATATTTGTACTGAAGCAATATTTTATCTCTTTTGACAAAAAAAAGTTTTACTATAAAAACTGCAAAAATACTGACCTTTTCATGCGTCCCTAACATCTCCACCTTAACAATATCACAATAGGAAATTCCAAGAAAATTAAGGAATGTCTAAGTAGATATGAAAATTCCGTACCACCCTTCTCGTAAGAAATACTTCAGTTTGATGATATTTCCCTTCTATCGCCCTTAACTTTTGTAATTAAAGACTTTGTTTATCCAATAAAATCCAGGATAACCACATTATAACAATAAATGGAAAAGTGACGATTAAGGTAAAATTTTGAGAAAACGTACCAAAATTTGCGTGATGGGAGAGTGGGAAACAATTTCAAGAAAAACACTCATCTACACCCTACCGGGATTTTAATCACAGCTTCTCTTTAACTGACAATAAAGATTATTGCAAAGAGTGAAAGAAATAACTAGAAATAAAAAAAGTAAAGTCTGATTTGATTTTCTAGACCTAGCACGGAAACTGTTCGTGATTCGGGCTAAGAAAACGACACTAAACGAGAGGGAAACCAAGTATGAACCAGATTTGGACGTATACCCCCTTTCCCCGTGCGGGTGTTAAAGAACCCTGCCCTCCTCCCAGCTATTCTTAGCCCCCCTACACAAACGCTGGGTATTTGTGGAGGCTTTTGGCACGCACGCGTAAGAAAAGATTACGGCCACCACATACCAGTGTTTCGACTCTTGGATAAGGCTGATTGATGCCAAGAGGATGGGCGCAAGAAGAACGCAGAGAAAAAAAACTTCCGCATCGACACGCGTTGTTTCTGTTTCACCCATAGCACCCATAGCACCTCTTCCCCGTGTCATGTTATGTGTTTAATCACAGATCTAATATAACAAAGAATTTATAACATGGGTTCGTGCTCATCTGCTGTGTGCTCCTGATACGTTTGTTTATTCATCAAGGTCAAGCCTAGGCTGATAATCTGTAACTCTATATCCTTAGTCCGAAAAGTACGTAGTCCTCATTGCATTCCAGTTTTGTGCGTACGCTCCAAACCACGTGATATATGGTCAAACAATGGGAGAGTGTAATATTTCTGCCAATTAAACTCATAGTAATGAAAAACTTTCAAATTCAGTGAACACAATAAACATTCTCACTTTATTTATTTATTTATATATAATTATATATATATAATTATATATATAATTATATATATATAATTATATATATATAATTTGTTTTTTAGTATAAATAACGATGACCTTTATTTACTTAAGTTTTCAAATAATTAGGATTGCCAATTTTTTCAAATCGGAATAAAGGACATTTTTCCAAAGGCAGTGCCTTAAACTTTTATGTTTGAAAAATTTAGCTTTAATTAATTGATGTTCATAAGAGCTCCTTCGGTCTAAAAAAAAGTTTGAGAGCCCCTGCCCTAAGGTATTTTCCTCGACGCGACTCGCGTCTCGAGTTTGCGACCAGCAACCGGACTGGTTTTCATAGCTACTGTGTCTAGTTCCTTCGAGGTGACTGAGACTGCCGACCAAAGTGCGTGACCAGAGTTTTTACCTTTAGTGATCCCACACTGCTCCGGGAACAGCCTGACCGAAGACGCACCATAGAGAAAACGTGTGTTTTACTAGAATTGTAATTTTGTTTAATGTTTTATTAGGCTGGTATTGAAAAGTGTCAAGATTTATCCACAGAAGAGGACGAAAGTTTAATTCAAGAGGTGGCAAACACCACTTATGTTTTTTTTCTTTGGGTCATATTTCACTAAATAAAGAATGAAATCGAGCTGTGGAACATTGATTCGGAATAACTCTCTGAACTTATTGTCATTCTTCAGGCCTGTGTTTAAGCGTGGAGAAGAAACATTAATCGGTTTGTTGACTGTACATGGAACTCGTTTCATTATTAATTTTGTAGCTGTTCGTCATCTTTTCCATCACTTTATTTTCATCCTTTTCTTCTTCCACAAAAATGTATTTAAGACGCAATCAATCTGACTTTTTGTCATATTTCAAGTTAACCTTATGCCAAAATAACGTGGAATGTTAAAGAAAACTGAAGTAAAAAATTCTCATAACCGAGGAATGATCTTTACTTCACAAAAAAATGACTCATGACTGGAAATCAAACAGACGATTCTAGTGAAACGTTATATTCCGCGTCTGCGACTCACCACCCCAAGTCTGCAGTCGCAGACGTGAGTTGCAAGACTTTAGTCTATGTGGCCACCAGTATGGGCTATATTATGATAGTAATAATAGAGAGTCTGCAACCCGAAGGCTAGTCCCGACGCGTTTCCCAATCATTCGGAGCAGTGTCTGCATTCAATTCTTCAGCTGGTTAGTGTCACCCTCCCACACCATATGGGAGAAAGCACATGTACCAGGAAAATCCTGAAATTGCAATAGATGTCCATTGATTTCCGCATATAATTCTACGAGGGAACGAGAAAGTGCCTTCAAATATTTCTGGAAGAATATCTCATTTATCTTACAGAGGTTTTTAAGTGCCACAATCAACATGGGTAGAACGGCTTTACTTCCCCTTTGTGCTCGGTAAAAAATCTTTGACCTCGGCCAGGTTTGAACCCGCGAACATCGAATCCTGAGGAAAAAATTCCACCCCAAGACCACCTAGGCCATCATGGGATAGATAAACTGGTTAATTTTAATTGGATTTTAATTTTTATCTCAAGGTATTTGACTCGATCAGCGGGAAAGTATCAATATGTTGTCAGGCCACACGGCTTAGTTCCCAACTATCTTACAATGTTCTATGGTGCACCTAAAAAAAACTGTGTTTGTTAGAGGAAAGCTAAATCTAGATCCTTTTTTTAATCAAGCCCAGTCTCATAGCTCCATAAATATGCTTAAAGAGTCGTTGAAAATGAGATGTCACATTCTCACACAATTATTTCTAGTAATAAAATCTCAAAACTATAGGGTTAAGGAAAAAGAGCCCTGCTGGAATCATTCGACTTTATTTTGGCGTAAACCATATTTTGAAAAGAGCATCATATAATTAAATATTGCGTTAAAGCTGAACGTCTGCACAGCAATTCCTAGTTTACCGAGGCGGCCCCCTTAATCCTTCGACCAATCGTTCAACGCCGCGGGTGTTGGGATATATATATATATAAGAAGGTACTGTACATTGTAGAGCCTGGGAATAGACCCAAGCATCTGTTTCGGGCCGACGACTATATCGGGTCACACAATGTTTGGGAACACAAGTGTTGCGACTATTTATAAAACATGACGTTTTAGATACAAACCTTCTCTTGCAGTCCCGCTGTTGTTTTCTAAACAGTTCCGGGTTATGATGGATGAGTGACATGTGCTGCGGCAATGTCGGGACGACAAAACTAAATGTAGGGCAGCAAGTAATCATCACATCAATATAGATCAAGAGATGACTTCCATCAAAGGCTGGCCTAAGTGGCACGTGACAAGTCTCAGAGAAACTCTGGTTTGAACCAAGATGGGACCCAAAATTTAGTCTTTGTACGGCGAAAGGAAGAGGAGGTGAAATCTGGCAGCTCTTTGTGACTAAGACTGTACCAGTATCGAGATTAAATAAGTTATTTGGCTGGCTTCCCGTTTAATTTTTTTTAAAGAGAGGAAAGTGGATTGGGGGGG
>CABFWO010000280.1:117296-137625 GCA_902155825.1 Timema genevievae | reverse complement strand
GGGGGGGGGGGCATAATGTTTTATCGGGCACTTAAATTGTTTGGGTGGTTTGTGATTGTTAGCTCTAATAGACTCTAGGTCACCATAAGCTTATAAACTTTACGTGACGTCAGCAAGAAAGATTCAAACAACTGCCAATGTTAATGCTCTCAGACACATCAGGGACTTACCCTATTATTGTTCTAGCATGATGGAATGTTTTTCACATTATTTTTGTAAATAAAAATGGAAGTTTGTGGTAATATTATAGGATCCTAGCACTTTTGCATCGTCCCAAATATAAATTTTTATTTATTTATTTTGGGTATTTAACGTGCACTATCTGAACCGGCTGATCATATCAGCACATGAGAATTTCTATGAGCGAGAACGAAAGGGCCTACCAATTTTGCCGGGAAATTTATTTTCACATACCTGCCTGGGTTCTTTTACATGCCACAACATGGAACCAAAGGCTTTACTTCCCCTTTGAAGGAAGTTGTGCTATGGATTTTTATCGTTAGAGAAAGATCCGTTGACCCCGGCTGGTTTTGAGCCCACGAGCACCGGATCCTGAGGCGAACATTTTATCACAAGATCACTGAGGTTAATCTAAATATAAATAATAAATTGTATAGTTGCAACCATAGTAAAATTTAAAAAAACATATATTGTCGGTATGTACAAACTTAAGCTAGTTTAAGAAGTCATATGTTTAGTTAAATTAAAAAGTAGAAATTCTTGACCATTAGCACCAGTTTTTTTAACTTTTATTTAAATTCAACAATTATATGGCCTTAGAAACAAACTTCAAAAAATGCCACCCCAAAAAGAACAACTAGAAATAGTCACGATAACAAAATCATAGAAAGATACTTTTAAAGACTAGATAAAAAATATTAGTAAATATTGACAAATTAGATTATAGCTGTAAAAATTAACAAAATCTGTCGAAAGCGATAGAGTAGCGCATGAATACAAGAAAATAGATCTGTCGACAAGCTTCTTCCTGTGACTATTCGTAGAATCTTCCAATTTAATATTTATTGTGGTAATAAATTATACAACTATGAATCTACTATGAATTGTGGTAATAAATTCTACAAATATGAATCCAACCAGTTGCACCCCCTAGGGATGGATCTCCTTCTCACGGCCGAATAACCGGAGAATTAGATTCATGATTACGCTCTAAGAAAAGTATTGAAGCGCGGTTTTCAGTATACTTCCCTTGACAACAGCGAAATTAAGATCGGTAAAATATTTTTAAATTTTCTTGTATTATTTTTAAAAATAAGATAAAAATGCTTCACTGAACCCGATTATATTACCCTTCTAAATTAAAATACAGAAAACAGCACCATGATATGACAAAGGGTTCGAGATTTATTTACCTACCTAAGTTAGGTGTTATCCGTGTATAAGTTGTACGCTTTTTTTTTTTCACCGCGTCTTGATATCCATTTAAGTTGCTCATATACATTTATTACACTCATATGATGGTGCCTGCTTATATGGAGAACCTCAGGCGATGGAACTACACCCAAGATGACAACAATCCCTAACATTCCGCTGTACACTCCAACCAGCCTCATGGTGTAGTGGTCAATGCACCTGACTTCAAGCCTAGAGATGCCGGGTTTGATTACCTGCTGGTATCTTTGGTATTTTTCCTGAAAGGGTCAATGGTCAATGGTCACCAGGATTGTGTTAGTTAGGTTTAAGCTAGGTTTAGGTGTTTCTAATGGTTCCACACCCTCATACTCACTATCACCATCACCTCATATCATCGGTAAATGGAAAGGTCCTCTACGGAAAGTATGTACGATTAGTACATTCGGGCTTCCCCTGGGAAACGATACATTAATACTGGCTAATCTCCCCAGAACTGGGCTACAATTGTTGTAGCCCAAACGCGCAATATTATTATTATATTACTGTACCATACAGAATATACAAACTAATAATGAAAATACTGTTATTTGAGCAAGACATTTAAGAGGTATATGAACTCTTAAGCTTAGTTTTTATTGATTTTAAAACACTTAGATAATTTAGCCCAGACACGATTTATTTTTAAATACACTATTGATAAAGAGATGATGGATATAGAATTTTAAAGAAAATGTACTCTCATTTGGGTGGAGGGAGAGTGAAAAACTATTTATGAAAACTCACCCTCATTAGACTAGACTGTCCCAAGGGTGGCAGCTTGAGCCATCATAATATTTGAGTCACTCATGATGTGTATTTTGGCAACCAAAGTGAAGGAAACTAATTGTTAAAACATGAAAGGACAATCTTAAGAATGCCCTGTTTTTATTTCCACTATAAAACCCCGTTTATTCTTTATTCCATTTACAAACTAGTAGTGTGTTAAGCCAGCAGTCCCATGCATCCAACACACGACAGATTGTTGTTAAGTTCGAGGCAACTTGAGAGGATGTTCCGGTTCTTATGAGGTTTCGCCGAGGTAGGAAACCTTTCAAATGTTACTCATGAAAAAACAACTCAATTTTAGATTAAGTAAAGAATCACTTCAAGGCTATACTGGTTTGAATAACATTTACTATACACACACTGCTATGGATGCACACAAGCCAAAGTGAGGTAGAGTTTCGTAGTTTATATTTTATTTGATCTAAAAATATATATATTTTTAAGAATAATATAAATTTAAAAACTATAAATTGGGAAGAAATATCGAGTGCATTTTTCTTTGAGGTGATTAAAGAAGATCCCAAAAATTAGAACGTTTTAAATATTGAGAGAAGACTTAAAGAGTTTCAGATACATCTGAATATGGACATTTCTTGTGCACTTTATGAACATAGAAATATCACAAACCAACTTAACCTAAGATAACACCCATAACTGTTGTTTTGTTTACTGAGAGGGAGAATGGCTGCCGCTCTAAAATGGACTATGGTCTACGTTTTCTGGACACGTCTTCAAAAATTATTAATGGATACTACTACTACACCAAAGGATGTGTAATGTATCTGTACTTTATTGAGCGATTACATCAATTTTTGCAGCTGTTAAATAAATATGGGGATGTTTTAAAAGTGAAGGGAAATCTGTATTTATTCATATATTCAAAAAGTGTGAATATAATACGCTCCTTTTATATATACATACATATATACATATATATACATATATATACATATATATACATATATACATATATACATATATATATACATATATTTACATATATATATACATATATTTACATATATATGTATATACATATATTTACATATATATGTAAATATATATGTATACATATATATATATAATAAATATATATACATATATTTACATATATATGTATATACATATATTTACATATATATGTAAATATATATGTATACATATATATAATAAATATATATACATATATTTACATATATATGTATATACATATATTTACATATATATATGTATATACATATATTTACATATATATGTATATACATATATTTACATATATATACATATATTTACATATATTTACATATATACACATATATTTACATATATACATATATATGTATATATATGTATATATACTTATATATGTATATATACGTATATATATATACATGTATATACATATATATAATATATACACACACACACACACACACACACACACTTTTACGGCCGTAAACTCTCAAAAATATTCACGAGATCCAGCGCGCATAAAGTGCGCTGCGTCTTACTACCCGTCCAGTCTAGCAATACAATATGTATTTATGTTAATTAGCTATGAATTAGGAAGGTAGAACGTAAAGGAAATGTACCTATAAGTTATTTGCGTGCAGTGGAGACTTTGAAACTATTTAGAAGAAGAAAAACACCTTACTATACCCACCAAAGATTCGAACCCCAACCCCATAACCACCTTAAAATTGGACAGGATGATACTTACTCTTTCTTTTGTTCACTAGCTCACCAATGTGGGTCAAACCATATTAAAATATGTCTTGAAGCCCCACGAAGGACGGAACCAGTGCCTTTTGGATTTTGGGTTGGTCTCTCTGATTAGTCAGATACGAGACTGGGCTAGGGATAGCCATTTACTATATATATATATGTGTATTTATCATTTTGATATATCACAAGGATATACCAAAATCTACGATACATAGGTTGATCAGATATATTGTTGCATTCGTCTGGTCGAACTGAAGCGGCGGTATTAAGATGACTTTTTTTCTGTAATGCTATTATTCACCGCTTTTCCCTTTTTAATGTTTTATTTAGCTATTTAAAATGGCAGACAAAGAAAAAATAGACTCATTTAATAAAAATAGAGAAAAATAGTTCAATTATTTTGATTTACAAATATTTCCATGAGAAAAGTGTGAGCGGATGTATAATATAAGACATGTGTGTACGAATCAACGTGTTTAGTTTTTCAGTTATTATAAGAATGGTATAAATATATCTAAGTTTTATAAATAAATCAATACATTTTATGTAAAGATATGTATAACGATGCCATTCCTAGAGAGAGCATGGCGAAGAGACCCCTCAAGATACAGGTATGTGACATGATTCTCTTATGCCCCGGAAATACGGACCATTTTTCCTAGCTCAGCTCAGTACAGGTGGTCAACTATTACAGTGTGAACGACCAACTATCATGGCAACTGCTAGCAAAACAAGTAGCTATCATGGAGACTTATAAGCTACGTAATTTGGTAAAGGTACAAATAATAGTTTTCAGCGATGTTTAAGGACAGACTAATGAGCAGAGGAGTTTTTGTTATCGCGGCGTCTTACTACTTGTTTAAGTTGTACGCATATATTATAATTAATCTAATGGGGTAGGGATGAGGAAGAAAGAAATTTTTGGTAATATACACGCATTTACGTGGAAGGAAAGTGGAAAACAATTTTAAGAAAAACTATCCTCAGTAGACTCGACAGGGATTCGAACTCCCACTTCCCCGTCTTAAGCAGGCCAGTCCAACACGAGAGTGACGTCTTAAACGATTGGTCCAACGAAGTGTGCTCATAAGAGATACACGTAGTCTTACATTATCAAATTAAACAGTGATTTCCCTGACTTTCAAACTAAGGTAAAACAAGATATCTTTTAATATTTAAGAATTAATCAATGATATGACAAATAATTATTAAAATGTGCCTCAAAAAGATATATTTTTTTGTTTTGAGAAAAAAAAGTTTTATGGGAAGTAGTTTTAGTCAAATATATTTTAGAGATGAATTCATAGTTTAAAAAATACACTAAATTTTTAAAAATATACATTTAACCATGACAACATGAATTCACATCCAATATGATTATTTTGTGATAGGTGACACAATTATTTTGCTACCAGTTTCTCTGATGAATTAAATACGAAAACATCGCCCTAGGCTATGGGATATAAGTGAGGCGCGAGACATCAAGTCACGACTCCGGCATAATGTTCAGCTTTCCCTCGAGAGAGCTCAGAGGGGTGAGGAATAAAGGGGAGGGAGGTTGTCTTAGAGGAAAGTTGATCAGGTGTGGGGGGATAAAATACATGTCGACCTGAAGGAGGTAGCACCAGATCTTCTACCTGAATTAACAATGACTACCTTCTCTTGCGTTTAGAGGAATCATGGTAGGAACGCAAGTTTAGAACAGTTGTGTTTAAGGTGAGGGACGGGAGGAAGGGTAAGTGTTTGTGCAGTTTTTATAGAAAAACTTTTTTTGTCAAAATAAATAAAATATTTCTCGAGTAGAAACATAGGGTAAAGTTTTCTTCACATGGTGTTATCAACAGTTGTGGAATATCTGTCATGAACACAGCGGCATTAGATGACAAACTTTTTGAACTAAGAGAAAAAGTTGTCATTAAATTCCAGGACACTCTTGACAGATATTTAAGAACTGATGATATCACCATGTGAAGAAAATTAAACTATAATATGTTTTTACTGGTCAAAATGTAAAATGTTAGTAATGGTTGAAAATGAGATTTATTTTTCGGTTGGAAAATCATTTGCACTTTCTTGACCAATCAACTTTTGTTCCTTGTATAAACATTATTTGGGATTTTCTATACAATTTGTATTGCTATATAAAAATCATATGTGTATTGAAGTTTTAATTAAACCTGTATACATTTCAATAAATCTATTAAAGTTGATTTTATAACAGTGAAAATATAAAGGAAGGTGCTCAAAAATGTTTAAATTTTCCAACAAAATATTATACTGTTAAAATAAATTCATCCTTGGTTAGAACGAACGCCCATTATGTTATTAGCTGTAGTGCCAATTCAAAAACTAAAGATAGTTGGCTGGCCTCATAACCCACATATAGATTTTTGGGTTCATATCACTATAAAACGTGTTTTCTTACTTGTATATAATATAAAACATAAAAACTGTAAGAAGTACTACATACAAGGGCCGTAAATGCACCGCGGGTCACACTTTGGAAATTTCTGGCCAAGAATATATAATGTTTTGGTGTTTCAAAATTGACAAAATATGACTGTAATATTATTTCATTCAATGACCAGCATTTATAAAATATGACAGATGAAGATCACATGAATTAATGAAATATATGTAATATAAGTAATTTAGTATATTTTGTAACTGTCGAATAGTGTATTCTTTAGATCACAATTGGAAATTTCTTTCTGTAACTTTTAGTTCTTAAGTTCTAGAACAAGTACTGGATACAAATAATGTTAAAACTACTTAACCCAAGGACACGAGCTAAGTATAGCTAACTTTAAATAAACTTAGAAAACATTCGTCTGGTGTGAGAGTGAAAAACCACACAGTGTAAAAAGAAGACCATCGGGGGAAAAGTCAATAAATACATTTTTAAAAGTTTTTTTAGAAGAGTTTAGCTTGCACCCATTTATCCAACTGATTATATCGACTAATGACTTTAATCATAAAGCAGACACAACAGCAAGTCCCCCAACTATAAATTCATGGATGTGAATGAGGAAGCCTCAATTTTAACAACGTTCAACTTTTCAGTTATGCCATGAATCGGACCCCGAGATCCTTTTCTCAGTGGGTGGGGGTGGGGGGAAGAAGTCCTTCCTCGCTAATCTGAATGAGCAACTTGAACTTGTGTGAGAAGACTCACCCAACATACAGAGATCGCCGACCTGACTGAAATGAACTTCCTCCGACACCCGTGGCGCTTCAACTCCGGTCATTTTTTTTAAAGCACGTGTTATTTTGGCATGTTTACAAAAGAGTGCGCTAGTGGCGCTTAGCAGAGCTATTTATGACTCTTTAAGATGTAATAAAAAGTTTTAAATTCTAAGTATGTTCATACTATTATTATTATTATTTGTTTTGAAGAGTCAATGTATACTCTGTGCCAACAAACTAGAGCCTATGACACCTCACTCCACATATATAGTAGTATTAATAATAAATGGCATGTATGGGCTACATCAATCTGTAACTCAGTTTGCGGAAAAAATAGTAGTAATGTACCAATCGTATACAGGGAACGCTTAAATGTATTAATCGTACATCCTTTTTGTGGAGACTCCGTCCGTGTCCCGATGATATTAGGGGATGATGATTGCGAATATGAGGGAAAAGTCAACTATGCAGTAATTCTTAGGGAAATTTTATTGTTTGAAGCGTTTGATAACACTTTATTGATAATATAGTATTAATAATCACATAAGCCCTATTTCATAATAGGTTGAAATAAGTGAATTTTAGCCAATGTTTGCAATAAAGAGCCTTCTGCATGTTGCCACCAACTCTACTACTGTATATGCCCTAGAATAAATCTGATAAACAATCTAGCACAGATTTTGACGTAGCGTAATGGTCATTTATAAGTCTTTTTTCCTTCCATCCCAGGTTTGTTATCTTAACACTAAAGTGTTACTGATAGTGAAATAATTTGGAACAACCATTTATACTTTAGAAAAAAAAAACATGTTTTTGTTTCTTTAATTTTTCAGGAAAAGGCTGTGATGGTACGTTGGTTTGGCCGTAGCCCCTAAAGAGGTTCACATATGGGCAAAGTTTTGAACACTGCAATCTAGGTTGACTAGTTATAGAAAGAAAGGTTTCCGTTAATAGTCGTTGTTATTGGTTAGTAGTATGGTGAAAATAAAATGATAGCAAGAAAGAGTTTCACTCTCAACAATGTCCTTCATATAAATATTTTATTCGGCGTCATCTGTCAACAGCAGACAATCCTATCCCCAACAAAGTTCGTCATGGAGATGTCCTGGACAACGCAATCGCATCAAGTATAAATGGGTCGAGCTCTTGATTCGTGGAAAGGAGCACTAAGATCATGGACAAATCAATTACATGGCTATCCTTCCTTCTTTTCTTACTAAATAACTTGAGTTGGACCCGCCTCGGTGGCGTAGTTAGCTAACGCGCCAGTCGTGTTGAGCTAGACCGCCGAGGACGGGGAGATCAAGGTTCTAATTTCGGTCGGATGAACTGGAGGTGGTTTTTCCTAAATGGTTCTCTACTCTTCCTCCACACAAATGTGGGGTAACTTCCTCTAAATTCAACCTTCCTAATTCCTAATCCATTATCGTAATTAGTAATTAAGCGTATAACCCTAACGGCTAATAAAACGCGGTGCTAAATAAAAAATATAAAATCTTGAGCAGGACTTTAGCGCAGCTGCCGAGCAGTGTTGACACACACAGATAAATAAAGTAGATTTATTTTAAGGTGCTTGATACACGCTAGCAGTTATTGTCAGGGTACCGTACATCTAGAGCGGTATGCAAGAAAGATGCTAAGTAAGGCCCAAGTACCAGTCAAGTACCAGTCAAGTCGAAGAAAAAGTCCAAGTCAAATGCCTAGTTGGATCGCCAAGCTAGCAATAACGTGATTAAATCCTACAGAGAGGTACCACCACACCCCGGCGGGGAATAAAATTATCTCCTTCCACTGCCTTCTATAATGAAGATTTTGCTCGTAAAATTAACAAAATTGATGATAGACAAATTAAGATTTGTTAAAATGGCAGAAAAAGTGAAAAACATGGTTTCAAGTGTGGAAGAGCGAATCTATTTATTGGAACCGATTAAGAATCATACGGTTATAAAAAATATATAAATACCTAAGTTGGGTCTATAACAGCGAATAGTAAAAATAATAGTCAGGAATTTTAAGTCTACCGGTAATTTCCAAAAGGTGAGTGTGGTTTGAACAGTATATAATTTCAAAGGCCTTTCATTTGGACCTGTTATACTATAAATAGTTACAGAGTAGTTGGCCTATAGAAATCTAAATAGTCTAAGCCTACCATATTCTATCGCGAAAACAAACAATATCAAAATACGTGCCAATTCGATAGTCCATGCGCAAGATACACAGTCGACCTTAAATAAAGCGAAGTTCAAACAAAAACTGCAGTCAAAATATATTAGGTTCACAGTTTTAAAAACACCTGTAGGCATAAAAAGGGTTTTGTTTCTCTAAAGTAGACAATCCGTGCTTTCAACACTACCATGAACCAACCACGCATGCCTTTTAGTAATTCTTGAACTGTCATAGAAGGCCAAAGCTAGTGTGAATTAACTATACCAGAAATCCGAACAAGCGGTCACTCCAGATATATAGATATGATGGATTAAAAATAGCATCAAGTGTTACAGTTTTAAAGTATTGAGGTTAAACTGTTAACTAATATAACTGTTATCTTCTGACTAATATAATTGTTATCTTCAACTCATAATTACATCGTTTTATTGGATGACCTTCAGAATGAAGAAATGGGTTATGAATGAACTTATAATATCCGAGCTGTTTGCTGAACCAAGCCGCAAACATGTTAGTGCAACCAGACAGCTATTTCCGTCCTTTCTGTCAATGTCGGCAGCTGATGGTTCCAGAGAAGAACATCGTCACCACATAACAACTCCTCCCCTTCTCTAACACACACCCACACACCATACACTTTGCGGTTCCCACGGTGATAAGCTATTAGGATGAGTATGAAAGTGCATTTCCATATTTGGAAGGAAAGCAGAGACAAAGGCTTACTTTATTGTTCTCTACAGAACAAATATGCACGGTTTTAACCCTTCCAGAAAAACCGCAGATTAAAAATAAAACCACAGGTAGTGCGATTACAACCTGTAGACTAGGCATGTCCAACCTTTATCCGGCTCAGGGCTGCATAAGTTATTAATAAATTGGCCGCTGGACATACATGAAATTTGTAAGACCTGCTGCCCAGATGTAGTAAAAACAAGAAAGAATAGGTTTTTAGTACGGGGGCCGCAAGCGGCTCACGGGTAGAACATGCTTGCTATATTATTATTATTATTATTATTATTATTATTATTATTATTATTATTATTAGCACCGCGTTCTTACTACCCGTTCGGGTTATACGCACTCACGCTAATGTGAAATGGTAGGGTGATTGTGAGATGAAATGGAGGACCTACAGTTTAATGTGGGATCCAAACCACGGTGGAGGCCTAGTATTCCCCACATTAACAAGTTGTGATTAATACACGTCTTGTCAGAGGTGAAGGAAGGGTTTGGAAATCAGATAGATCTGTGCCGGGACGGAGGATTGAACCCCGGACCCCCAGCACAGAAGTCCAACACCTTACCCCTAGACCACCAGGTCACCCAATGCTTGCTATATAATGTAGACTTAGAAGAATGTGAGAATTTGGTGTCTGTGAATTGGTATAAAGTGTGAGCGAATGTTGTATAAAAAAGCACAGATTCTTCTTTTTTTTTATAAAGGGGATCTAAGTACCCATTCGAGTTGAACGCATACATCAATTAGGCTAACGAGATTGGGATATGGAAGGTAAAATATTTTTGAAGGAGTGTTCCCCCAAATTTGCGTAGGGGGAGAGAGTGGGAAACCATTTAGAATTTTTAAAAAACCATATACTCGACCCAGATTCAAGCCGTGATCTCCCCATCACCAGCAATCTAGTTTATTACGAGATTGAAGTATTAAAATGCGTAATCACCGGTATAGGTAGACTCCGATTTTGGTTGGAAGAACAAAAGAGAGAATTCAAACATATTTCTTTGCAGCCAACATTTTACTTTATTATTTGTGTTATTTTATAGGTATTGATAATATCTATAAAAAATAAAAGCTGCAGATAACATAACTTGATGTAAATATATTAAAATTGTTTTCGTAACTTTAGTAACTAACTTCTACTGTTCTCCCTATTAAAATAATACTATATACAATAGTTTACATTTATGATAGACACATAACTTACATAACGCCGTCAGAGTGATATATTAAAATTGCGCGTCTGGGCTACATTGTTCGTATCCCAGTAGTGGAAAGATTAGGCTTAGCCAGGAGTAATGTACCGTTGCTCGGGGGACGCCCGAATGTGGTAATGGTACATTGTTTCCGTGGAGGTTTTTTCCACGTTCCGATGAGATGAGGGTGATGGTGAGTATGAGGTTGTGGAACCAGTGGAAACACATCTAACTAAGCCTAATCAACCAAACCCTAGTGACCGTTGGCGTAATTCCCCTTTCGGAAAAAATACCCAATATGCCAGCTGGGAATCGATCTCGGGACCTTTAGGTTCACAACCAGGTCCACTGACCACTACACCACGGGGCCAGCTGCTGTCCGAGTGATCTTAGGTGTTGGGCTTGCATTGAGCTAGGTCGTTATTGATGGAAAGAACGAGATTCGAATCCCAACCAGGTACAGTTGGTGTTGTGTCTCATTTGTGATTTTAACGTGGCTTTTCAATATTTCTACCCACGCTCGTGCGGATGCATTTCCTCTAAGCTAGCCTCCTCATTCCTACCCCTTTTATTTGTAATTATATAGTCAAATAGCCTCACAATATATTATTTCAATATAGCCCTAATGAGTGTTGTTGATTTATTTTCAGCATTACAGGAATGATTAAATTCTGAAACCACTGTGTTAGTGAACTCCGAAAAAAACTTGTGGGCCGTTCTTCGTTGGCTTTTGCACAACGTCTAGACTAAATATTCAACCTCATCGGTGTATGAACGAGTCCCTCAAGAAGTTAGTAGGAACCACCGTCTGGATTGTATCGCCTCGACGATCACGCCCAAGGTCGAGGTCTAGCCAGCAATATCTTAGGTTCATTATTTAATTGTGTGGATGATTATCATGGTCACCCCACGGGTCCGACAAACCTAGTTGCGACTTGGTTCAGCGGTAGCCTTGAGCAGACAGCCGAGTGGTACAGCCGAAAAGAAAACTATAAAAGCTAATTTCCGATAACTCACAAGTGAAAGTCTGTAATTCTATAAACGAGGAACCACCAAACCACCCGACAAGACACATTATTGCTCAGATACGGGCGGCTAAGTTTCACTCAGGTTTTTTTTACTATGTTTACCCGCTAATATGTTTTCACCGTGTCTTACTACCCGTTCAACCTAAATATACTTAATCACACTAACGAGTAGGGATGAGTAAAATAGATCTTAGGAGGAAATTTACTTGCATTTTCGTGGATTAGAAGAAGGTAAACAAATAAGGGGAAAATCTCCCTCAGTCGATGTTCAAACCCCGAACTACCCATCACCGGCAAACTAGACTTGAAGAGCTCTACATTTATTCCACGTGTACACCAATGTATATTATTATGCTAGTGGTATTAATATTATTACTACTCGCACCGTGGGGTTAGTATAGTACGTGGATAAATGCGTTAGTCTCGCCTTAACAAATAACTTATTTCGGGGAGGTTAGGGTTCAAATCTGGGACGGATGTAATTAAATTTTTTTTAAATATAGTTTTACTCTCCCCCTCCACGCAAAATATGCATTTCTTCTGCTAAATTTTAGCTACCTCATACCTATCCCATTAGAGTCCAATTTCATAGGTACACTTCTCTAAATTTAACATTCCTAATCTCTGACACATAATAGATACACTTTCATGTATTAATACGTCAAGCCATATCATCTGCAATTGTCACTTTTGATAGATATTATCAATATCTTTTAAGACAACACTAATACTAATGCTATCAAGTTCGGCCGCAAAAATAATAACTGTAGTTTCTAAAAGTCTATTTTTATGAAAAGTGGACTGTAGTTTAAGTGTATGGAGAGCCCGAACAAGTAGTCAGACGTGGAGCACGTGAATATGTTTTAAAGGTACTTCTGTATTATTCACATCTGATTCGTATTCCAATAATTATTATAGCTCTTATAAACAAATTCGTGACTGAAGTCCAAATGAATTAAACTGTGCAGTGAGTGGTAAATAATCTCTTTAATGGTCCTACCCCGTTCCCTCCTCCCCAAACTCTCAAAGGCTCAAGTGTTCTAAATCGATAATCCCTTCAGTTTATCTCTCATATCATCACCCTCCAAAAATATGAGACTTTTTCACTTGTGTTTTTTTCCATTTTACTACAACGTATCATCTCTCAACATTTGAATATAGGAATTATACATATTGTAGTTGAGGTGGGAGTGTACGAAAGGGGAGAAAGGACCAGTGTTTTTTGCAGTTTTTTTATATACTTTTTTGGTCAAAATAAATATAATAATTCTCTAGTAAAAACATACTGTTTAAGAGCGTGCATCACATGCCAAACCACTTTGTGATATACAATCGGCTCGAAATCATAAATTTACACGAACACTATTGCACGTGGATCATTTCTGATTTAACATTAATGGCGATTAAGAGTTAAAAGATGTTCCTATTACTGAACATTGTTGAAATATTAAACAATATTTGTATAAAAACTACATTTAAAAGGCAGTTTTTTTTTACCATTTTAGAATGGCTTCACAGATAAGCACTGTACACAAATCTTAATTCTGTCATAATAAGGATACTGAAGTTATTAAAAAGAAACTTTGTCGTTCTTTCCACCATCGTCACCGTGAAAAATGTCGAGTAATCATTCAAATACGAATGCACTGCACATATTTCTGACATATGGTAGACGTCGTCTTTTCCCTTTTGTTCCCATACCTCACGCACACACACACAGATGCAGATGCGTGCCTGGAGCTGAGTTGGTCCTGCTATGATGAACGCTCTTAATTTTCTTCACATTGTGATCTCAAGAATCGTTGAATATATGTCAACTGTGTCCTGGAATTTTATAACAACTTTTTATGTTCATTTAAAAGGTTTGTCATCTAATGCCACTATGCTCTTGACAGATATTCATCAAATGATGCTATCACCATGTGAAGAAAATTTAACTCTTATGTCTCTACCGGAACAATATTTTATTTATTTTGACCAAAACAAGTTTTTCTATAAAAATTGCAAAAATACTTACCCTTCCTCGCGTATCCTACACTCCCACCTTTCGTGCAGAGTCAGTTTTAAATCTGGATTCCTATTTTCAAGAAACATTGCCTGGGTTGTTCATGTATTGCACTGGTCTCAGAGATAACTTTAAAAACTTAAGTCCTTTGTGCTGGTAGATTTAATGTACACCCTTAAACTCGGAACATATATCCTGTTTGATAGCTCAATCAACACCAAATTTACCACCCATGCTACAATTTTGTTGATAATACAATTCATTCAAACAATTTATGAGGTTAGTCCACTATTTTTAAAAATATGAATCATAATTTTACAATAAAAGTCTCGTGTTAGATTAGACTTCCAATCAAGAAGATCAGGGTTTAAATCCCGTTCAGGTGTACTGAAGGTGTTTTTCCACTCTCCCATCACGTAAATGCGGGTAAACTTCCTTTAAATTAACCATCCTCATCCCTAACTAATTATAGTAGTTAGTACATGAACATATAACCTGAAAAGGTAATAAGACGCGTTGCTAAAAAATATTCAGTTTCCAAAGTATTAGTAATATAAACATAAAGTTGGTAAGTTTTGGGAATAATCATATAATGTGTCACTTGACAACTTTATTGAAAAAATATATATCAGCTGTTTTAACAAACGCTTCGATTTAAAACCAATATNCCCCCCCCCCCCCGCTCCCCCCAAAAAAAGTAACCTTAGAAAACAAGACTAAAGGCTCGCTAGGCTACTTGACATTGAGACATTGTCTCCGAATGCTTTAACCAGACAATGCACTCAAAACTAGACATATCTAGGGAGAGTTGTCTTCCACGGAACTGCCATCATTTAAATCCAACCTTCTAGTAGATGACAGGTTTGAAAACAAATTCAATTAATTACGTCACTTAAGACAAATTAAGCCACTAGAACACATTCTATTTCGAAGAAGCGGTTTCCCCCTGTCCTGACAAATCTTGCCACAGACAGAAAGAATATTAGTGACGCCAAAGAAAAGGTCAAGTTCGTTAAGATTGTCTAAATTAATTCATCATTGCTACCAACTAATTAAAAATAAATTTAAGATAACAACCTTTATTTTTAACAAAAAAAATAAATTGAATTAAATGCTTTGATTGAAAAATGTGTCCCGACAATGATGTGTCTCAAACTAGTGGTTAAATACAAAGGCTCAGGGCTAGTAACAGTGTAGAGGCAAATTTTATTAATGGATAGTTTCAATTTAAAAGAGGGCTAGCGAATAAAATTTAAAAATATAGAGTTTGTTTTCTGAGATAACAGGTTTTGAATACATATTGCAGCAACTAAGAGATTAAGTCCACCTTTTCTAATATCCAGTGAATCTTAGAAACCATGAAAACCATAGGAGGTCTACTTTCTCACATGGCTTTTATTTTTTATTCCTTCAATTTTGATTTTATGAATATTAAATCTTTAGTGACAATATAAAATCAAAATCTTAGCTTAATGATAAAAAAAATTGCTAGCCTATAATGTGAATTTGAATTCATTCAAGTGGTTGATAGCCTGAGGTCCGAAGCCATATATAAATCGGTGACATGTCTGCCTCCTAATCTAAGTGTCCCTGAGTGAAATGTTAGCATTGCTGAAATGTGGTTTTCCCCTTTCACAGTGATTAATTAATGGGCAGAGGGCTGAGTTATGTGTCTGTTCTAGATTTAAATTCGGTTAAAAAGTCGTAAGCTGATATAATCAGTCGGTTCAGAAAGCACACGTTAAACTCCTAATATATGTACACAAGAGGTCTGGTTGTTAGGTTTGTCCTAAAAACAAGATTGGTAAACAAATCTTAAATATTATAATATCTCTAAAAACAATCAAATTCAAAATTAGAATTTTCAAAGCCATTTTTCAAAATTCAAACATGATTTTTTTTTTCCAGTCCTTGATTTATCAAATATTCTTAAGAACTCAACGCTTCAAAGGTTATATTAAAATTAAAAAGGGGCGTTTTTTTAAACAGCCTATAAACTGTAAAAAATCTTGATATTTAAAACTCGAGTTTGACTCCTAATCAATCGACGACGTTTCGGTCCAGTCAGACACCGCACCCATACCGTGCCAATCACACCGGAAGCGAAACTTAATGCATATGAATCGTCTCCATGACACATGTGATTGTTCCACCTCCATAGGAGCAGTCAGCGCCGCCGCGTCACACCATGGGAGGTACTCAATCATCCGTCACAATATCGACAAGTTGGAGAAAAAGAGGTAATTACACCTGAGATCATGTGTATGTGTGTGTGTTGAGGAAACACTTCATTGACGAGTCTTATCGCGCGATTTTTTTTTGTTGATGTTGTTGCACGTGGGTGACGTCATTACTGAACGAGGTCACTGTCACGGTGACGTGACTGTCGTGACGTGTGTGCGATGCCACGCGTGTGTGTTTGGGGAGCTGATGTGAAGGCGAGTTTTGGAGCTGAAGTGCGTGAAGAGAAACATTCATTCACCCATTTTTTTTAGTATTACGTCTTACTACCCACCCGCATTATACGCCTATGTACTAATTACGTTAATGTGTTAGGGTTTAGAAAGGTTACGTTTAGAGGAAGTGAACCGGCATTTGCCTGAGGGGAGAGGAGAAAAATTAATTAGAGAAATCCCTACATTTGTAAAGTAAATTAGTAAAAGTGACCAAAAATTTAATGAGCTATATTGGACAATGTCCCTTTGAAAAAAATAAAAAGAAACTCTATCAGTATGACACCGTGCAAAAGGGTTTACTCTTCCCAATTGGATAAAATATCATGCTTGGTTAAGTCCACTTTGAAATGTAAATATCTCATAAAATCAAAAACTATTAACAAATGTAGACCTCAAATTGAAAAAAATCATTAATAGTGATTCAAATTATATCCAAACAACTTTTAGATACTTTGGTTTGAAACCCGACGGGATTAAAAGCTTAGTATGAAAGCAGGAAGGTGGAACACTAGAGATTTTGAATTTTTAATTATTAGCACGCCTAAATCAAGGCTATCAACATCTTAAATTTAATCGGTAGGAATGAGGGAAGGTTGTTTTAGAGGAAGAAATCCATATTCACGTGTAAGAAGCAATCAGAAAACTATAGTAATAAATCAGATTCGTAAAAAAACTCAGTGGATCCAAATGAGATTCGAACAAAGATTTCCTTGTCATGCTACACTCAATTTATTACGAGCCTGACTCCTCAGCCAAGAAGACCACAGTGAGTGGGGAANAGCCAAGAAGACCATAGTGAGTGGGGAAGGGGGGGGGGGCACCTTCTCACTCACCCCTTTTGTGTGATTAACACCTGTAAATATGCGTTCTAAGCAAAATATGAACGTCAAGAAATTAGGTATTGAAATACTCGGCACGTATATTTTTACTAACTTGGAATAGTGAATGGTAAAGTTGACATTTTAAAATTTTGGATGAGTTAATAACAAGCACAATGCACTGAAGCGTACGAACAAATTAATCAGGATCAATTTAACCCAGATCTCAATTCGACCCAGATTCCAACTAGCAATTATGATTATTAAATGAACCGTTCGCGTAAACCCTCATTAGACACATACAGCATACAGAGTGGTCCAAAAGTAGGTGTATAGTTAATATTTCTCTAACAGCACTAGAAAAATTATATCAAAAGTTGTGAAAAATTATCAGCCTTCAGTCGTTATTAAATAAAGCAAAATGTGAAAATAGGTTTAAAAGGGCTAAAAATAATTAAACTAATGTAACTGTGTAACCTACTTTTGGGTGATTCTATACATAGAATATTCCAAACCAAACCATGTGTGCGAACTGTTTATCTCGTACGTGTGATACACGAGAAATCAATCACGTCTAACAAAAACACACATACATTCAACAACTTAGATTACACGTGCTATACCCGCCTCGGTGGCGTAGTTGCTAGCGCGCTAGTCGTGTTGAGCTCGACTGCCAAGGACGGGGAGATCGAGGTTCGAATCTCGGTTGGTTGAACTGGGGTGGTTTTTCCTAAATGGATTTCCACTCTCCCTCCACACAAATGCGGGTTCACTTCCTCTATATTCAACCTTCCCAATTCCTAACTCATTAGCGTAATTAGTACTTAAGCGTATAACCCGAATGGGTAATAAGACGCGGTGCTTAATAATAATAATAATAATAATAATACACGTGCTATACCATTTCAAATAAAATAGTAAAACTATGGTTAGTGTAAATACGGTAAATTAATTGATTTTATTGTTAAAGTGTGTGTATGTGTACATATATATATGTGTGTTTAAAAGGAGTCACTATTACTAGAATTTATGTGTGTATGTATATATATATACATATATATACATCTACAATCTACAATAAAATATAAATACATACACACATAAATTCTAGTAATAGTGACGCCTTTTAAACATATATATATATATATGTACACATACACACACTTTAACAATAAAATCAATTAATTTTTTATATATATACACTCGTATTAGTGACGCCTTTTAGACCATACGAAGTGGGTATCTGGTTTTTGTGTTTGGGTATGCATTAGTATAAGTAGCCAATAGCCTTAACAATGGCGTGGAAACTGTATTAACAAATATACACCCGAAATTGGGGGTAAGAGGATTAAGGCATTAACCATATTTGGTGTGGTTTGTCGGTGATGGGGAAGGTGAGGGTTTGAACCCTGACAGGGTACACATACCAGTCTCCTGTGAGGCAAGGAATGAACCAATGGGGGTGGCAACATCCACTCGATAAACAAAGAGATCGCCCCCACCGATTGAAAGTCATTTGTGTCTCCATCCCACGAGCTTCAATTCTTGTAAGTAGCACAATCATCACACCCGAGTTAACTTATTAAAACTGAATGGTAAACATTGCATAAGACAAAATGACATCGAGACACGCCCTTCATTTTACATCATATTCAGATCTGTAGGTTGTATCCTTGAGAGGGAGAGTGGGCCAGTTATAGCTAACTGTTCTTTGTAGTTGTTACTTTCTCCCTATGGCACCTGGACAGTTTTAATTGTTACACTGGAAGGGCCGCCAATTTTTTTTAAATATATAATTCCCTGTATTTTTTGAATTTTCCAGAAGATATCCCCATTTTTCCCGGTCTAGAACAACTGGGCGCCACCAACCGGGCGCTCGCAAAACTGGGCGCAGTGTAAAAACGTTGTAAACAGTGTAAACAATGTTTTTTACGTAAATATTCATTTTTGGTGTTGTTTAAAAAAATATATTAACAGAGAAACCTTAATTTGTTTGTATTTATAAAGTTAGACTACTTGATATTTTAAGATTTAAAAAAATTAAACACATCAAAAAACATAAAAAATACCTAACCTAACCTTACCTAACTTAAGTTTTTTATACAATTAAAACACATTTTTAAGGCCGCACCCAATTTTAGCGGCGCCCAATTGTCCGCGTCCGCATTTTCCAGACAACATGGATTAAAGTATATTGGAATAAAAATTCATTTTTGGTCAAAAGTGACAACGTGTGGGCTCATATAATTTGTGTTTAGAACAGGAAGAGACGCTTCGGTGGTCGCATGGTTCCAGGCTTCAATATTAAAATAGAATGGATTGCCGATAATGGGGGAGTCAAGGTTCGTATCCCATTCGTATGTAATGAAAGTCTAATTATATTCAAGTGCATTATCAAACTATCTCGGCTGATGACGCTTTAAAAATGACGATGGTAGGAATATGATGACGTACGCGTAATATGCACATGTAACGAAATTATTTAAACGAAGATAACCGTGACGTACTCACATATTGATTGACGTAGTAGGTGGTGCACTTGATCTTAATTGCTCCAGACATGTAGACTAACGCCGACTTGACAAGCCTTGCTACGTTCGCCGATGTCCGTCCGGACTGCAGAGACGGTTCAGTCCTCACCATGGATGTCTCAGGTATAGGAGGAACCATCCGGACTGAGCCTTTCAAGAAATACTTCCCGAGCGTCTAGGAAGGCCGATCTAACGGTCCCATATAACCGATAATGGCACGACCACTTTTACAGACTACTTTTAGTCATTAAGACTCTCGTAATCTTATATGTCAGGAAGGGGG
>CABFWO010000280.1:102276-114276 GCA_902155825.1 Timema genevievae | reverse complement strand
CCCCCCCCCCCGTTATAAATTCCACCTCCCTCATTCCAACACCCTTATTGTAATTAAATGTGGATAACACGGACGGATAAGTAAGGCACGGGGGGAAGTTTTAAAAAATGACCGTGTGTGTCGTGCTTGGTGAAATAATAAGAACTTGTGAGTATATTTTACCTTGTGTTTAGGTCATTACGTTAATACCAAAATTTCATTATAAAATATGAGTTAGTTGGATAGTGAATAATGTTCGTTAAATGGATAAATACAGTAGCATTTACTTAATGAGTGTGAATATCTTTACTATTTTATTTTTATCGTTTACAGGTTTAATTATTTACTAATAAACGAATTGTTTGGTGTAATAGTTATACCAATTCTGTGTGTGTAAGGGTGGGGGTTGGTGTAAAGTCCCACAACAGGAACTGTAAAGGATGTTATCTTAGAGATGGGTCGAATCCTATAGTTCTTAAATACAAATTTTAAATTTTCTTTCGAATCTCGAATCCTAAAATTGTTTAATCTCAAAGTGAAAATATTTAAAATTGAATTTTGAAAAAATTGTATAGAGTTCATGCTACAAAAAAAAATTGTATTTAGTCTGTAGTGTCTATTAAAAAACAAAAAACAGTTATATAGTAATTTAACTATATTAATAGAGTTGTGTCCTTTTTTTGTGTGTGTGTGTGTGATTTTGTTATTCTTCAAACTTCACAAATTTATATATTTTCTTTCATCAAATGCTTAAAAAAATGTATTAGAAATACTTTTTTTTAGATCTTTATGAATCTCAAATACCATAGGATTCGAGATATCTAGGATATAACCTCGAATCCTTTTTGAAGTAATATTAACGTACTTTGTTGTGCTTTGATTGTAGGTATTAAAACATAAGTAAATATTAGCACTGTTTCTATAATAATAGCAGGGTGAATTTTACCTTTAGAATTAAAACAATCTACAGCAGAATTTATTATCAAGTTTTAAAGAAATATTTCTCATTATTATTCAACCAATGGGAGCCATTTAAAAAATAAGTTCATCTGGATTCAGTATTTTGACTTTCATCCTATGATATTAAAAATTAAAAAAAAACACTCCAGTTCAATATCAAACTACCATATTTAAAAAAATTAATTACTTCTCAACATTTAAATTTTTTAAATTTTTTACTTGTTGCAAAAAGGTTGAATTGAAAACACTTCAACGGAGCCAACAGAATGGGTTGACGTATTGAGAAATCTCCGTTTGTGAAAAATGTCAACGATAACTAGATCAAGAAACTCACTTATATGGGCAAAAAATGATATTCTAAATACACGTACAGTCAACTTTAATTAACTTTTATTTAGTGTAAATACTTATATTGTGGGAAGTTCATCTATACAAATATATTAATTTAAAAATAAGATACTATATCTATACTGTGACATATGGCAGAATGGATACCATATTTAATATAGTTTATATGCCAATGGTCACATGATCTAGTGGGGTCAAGTTCTCTGTATATTGGACTGTCAGTGGCAGGAGAACAAAGTTAAAATATCGACCTGGTGCAATGGAGGTGGTTTTCATATTCTCTCTAATATAACGCGAATGAATTTATTTTAAGATAACTTTTTGGAATAATGTCTACGGGTAGTCCAAAGAGGGTAGGAGGGAATAAAAGAATTATTTTTAATGTAAGCCTAAACATAATGCACCCCCATTCCCCCCTCAATCAAGATATTTAAAAATTGTCGAATAGGTTAAGAATATGTTGTCATAGGTTAAGTTAATACATGAATCTAGTGAAGAAATTGCCTTTTTACTTACTTAAAATGTGCACGCCAACATATCAAAGAAGAAATTAAATGTCGTAAAAGCCTGGGAATTGTTCGCAGATGGGCCTTCCGCGCGGCAAAGACTAGAGAAATGAGATTCAGAACCAAGCACAGTAGGTTTCTTCTATCTTCTCATATTTCCATAAAACAAGTAATGATGACAGTAATAATAAACCTACAAGATCCTTCTTTGTCTGTTTTTAGATCAATATTTTAACCCGCCGTATCACCGACTGTTACGCCCTCAAGAAGTGACCTTTGAAAACTAATGTTTTATTACCGCTTGGAATATTATATTTATATCATATAATATATATGATATGACATATAATCTCCCTTTTTTTGTTTTTACCTTCGAGAAAGAAACATCTGGCACGCGAAATAAGCCTACAGGAAAAAAATCTCTTTCTAAGTCATATTTTAAACACGTAATTAAACTCGCATTAAAATTTTATTGTTCACTGTTGTTTTATTCGCCACGCAAGCAACTAGTACGTAATGAACCCATTTATAAATGCTTAAAAAAATTAATAAATGTTACATTAACATACGACTTACAAACTAAAACTTAAACATGGAGATCTCGCTTTGAGTTTTTGAATAATATAACTAACATGGTACCCAAATCTTTCAGGCACTCCCATGGATAAAACCAAGACCTTTCGTCTTACTACCCAGTCGGGATTTACGCCTATGTACAGTACTAATCACAGAAATGGATTAAGGATGAGTAAGGTTGAATTTAGAGGAAGTGTACACGAATTTGTGTGCAGGAAAGAGTGGGAAACCAGTTAGAAAAAAAATACCCTCAGTGCATCCAACCAGGATTGAGCTCAGATCTTCCTGTCATCAGCAGTTCAGTCTTTTACAAGAGTGAGGCCTTAGACCATGCGGCCACCGAAGCGGGTCTTACTACAGTCCAATTTGTATAGAAAGTACCTCTGATAGCTATGAAAACTACTAGATATAATTTTACATATTCATACGTTCGGTCATGTTATCTGTTATCTCTTTTGATGGATAAAATCAATTCCTATAAACTAACGCTAATAAAATAGTAAAATATTATCAAGTTTGGCAGCAAAAAATATATGTGTATTTTAAAAAAAGGTTCCTCCAATGAAAATTGGACTGTACCTCACCATTCATACACAGGGGGTGGGGTCAGTGAGAAAAGGCTTAAGGGCCTCCTTAAATTACGTAAAGAGTTTTTGGGCTGGGGGAGGGAGTTCTCGGAGTTTTTCCTTACGTTTTCTTACGAGGGGAAATTTGGAAGTCGGGGGAGGACAGAATCCATTTTACATCAGGTTTTTAATCTATGCTTATGCTGAGAAAAACTCTTTTTATTTTAAACTGTCAGAAAATTCTGAAATATTAGTCTACTTTATTAGTCTAAAATTTCATATCAATTTTCATATCACTTGCCTTATTACCAATCTATTGTGTCCAAAAATAACTAAACGACTAAAATAATATAATTTACCAAGTCGTAAAAAGCTACATAAGATCTAGGAGTGGGGGTGTTGACGGAAAATCTTATGATTCCTTACGTAGGAGAAGGGGGAGAGAGGATGGAAAATCATGAGAAAAAAAAGGGCCTTACGTGATTTAATAACGACCCCTTATAGGAGATGAAAGGGTTGTTTCACATGTTTGAACACCAAATAACCCCGAGAAGTGGCAACCTCCGGAGCTGGCGGAGTTCCACCACAAAGCTGTTCACCTTCTACATTTGCATAGCACTCAAACACCCGGTCACTGTTTTCAGCCTTGGATTGCTAGAGACCCGCCTTCGAGTAGTGGACAGGGCAGGGTTTGGAGAAGGACACAAATAGTAAATTTGGTAAAAAGAAAAAGGTTAATGTTAGAACCCAAAAGCCCAAATAAAACCTGTGATAGAGATTTTTTATAGTTATATTATATTTACTAATATTTTTTTTAATTTAATTTAATTTAATAAAATCCATGGCTTTATCTTCGTTGATCGATCGAAGTTTTCACATCATTCGCTTGCAATAGAAACTTGTAAAAGTTATTTACTTAAGCTTATTTTACGATTAGGTCCTTCTATTACACTTGATTCTTTGAAATTGTTTTTATGTTTACTTTTGATCTTAAATTAAGATCAAATTTGTAGCTAAGTTCAGTATTTTAAGTGAAGTTATACCCTTATTTTGATTGGAAGAACAGTAGAGAAAATTCAAACATTTATTTGTGGTCAAAATTGATAAAGACTTTTACTACATTATTGGTGTTATTTTATAGGTATTTATAATATATACCAAAGGTGACAGACGTAGATAACATGATTTGATGTATGAATATATTAAAAT
The DNA here is from genome assembly GCA_902155825.1 of Timema genevievae. NCBI lineage: Eukaryota > Metazoa > Arthropoda > Insecta > Phasmatodea > Timematidae > Timema > Timema genevievae. The sequence continues at coordinate 110,132 of CABFWO010000280.1, read as the reverse complement.
GGTTTTAGTAACTTTAGTACAAAATACTGTTCTTCCTACCAAAATCAGGGTATAGTATGGCTAGATTTGATACAAAACTATTTTATAGGTCTATATACATTTCAACTGGAAGGTTTAATTTAGTAATTAGCACATTAGAATTGGAAAAAGTCCCAAAAAGATAAATTACCATTGATTGATGCTGAATAAACGTGACTGTTATTATTATTGTGTATCCAAATTTTCTTACAAAGACACATAATATATGTTAGCTAGGAAAAGATTACTATACCTACTTTTACTTATTCATATGTCAATTCATGTGATCTGCAGCTGTCACCTTTGAAAAATATTATCAATACCTATAAAATTACACTAATAATATAGTAAAATGGTATAATTTCTAACAGAAAAAAAAGTATGTATCTTTAGTAAAAAATATACTACATTCGTAAGAAAATTAAGGCATAACAACAAATACCGGAAGGCTCAAACTGAATTAATACAATAATATAATATACATTCAATAACATTTAATTACTCCAATGAAAAAGCAGCCGGAAATATTTCCCTGAGAGCAATAAATAGTCCTTGGTTCAAGTAATGATGAATGCAACATTTTCAATAGCATTTAAACAAATATGGGGTAAATAAAAAGGTAGCATTAATCGGGAAGAAAGTAGCAAAAATAAGTGGCATGGCTGTATTAGAAGTAAAACTTAAAAATGTGAAAATTTCCTAAACATTACTTGACCTCGCCATCAGTGGTATCATTAGAGCCAACAGATATAATAGACCTTGGTTCGAATCCGAGTGATCCTTGTAAACAGTGCAGTCATTGTTTTTGCGCGGCTATGCAGAACTGATTAATACTATGTACTGTATGGGTCTTTAAGCCAGGGTTGTGTATTGTCTTTAGGTAAAGCTTCTAAAATGTCTATAAAAAATAACCTTTTGTTCTATAGTGCACTTTAATACCGTTCAAACCTCCTACACCTTTTAAAAAAAACACAAGAAGAGATGAAAAACAACACGTCGTGTCTACGTGACTAATAATTGTTAGTACTTTTTTTAAATGTGATAACTGTAACAGGATTCAAACGGGTGACCTCATTGAGAGCTCTCGAGTCTCCTAGTTGTGGATGGTGGGGCCCCGTTGTTGTCTGCAGACCCGTTAAGTGGACAAAAGTGAGTCTCACTCTCGGCTAAAGACCCCTGACACACTGAAGATAGCAATATACAGTCCGTGGTACAGTCAACAAAAAGTGTGATGTTCGTGTTGCCCATTTGTGGTATATGAAGTTGAAAATTTTTCGAAAAAACAGGTGAAGGGGCAGGGTTGGGGAAGGTGGCACATTGGATACATATATATATATATGCATACATAAAGACATAAAATAGTGTGTAGGGGATGAGTGAGGGAAGGAGACAAAGTTGCTAGCAAATACTTAAGGCCAACCTTAAGATCAGTGTAACTATTGTATATTTAAAATAAAATTTAAATAAATAATGGCAATAAGAGATTTAAAATAAATGGTACGGCAGACCGCACAGACTTTCTCTCTCTTTCTATAAACTCGTAAGATTTCTGAACGGAATAATGTACATTGTATCATCACCACTCCACATAAGAACACGCATAAAATAATATACAATGATATATAATCAATGAGAAAAGAGGCGCATCTTTGTCCACCTAAGAGCATTTCAAACAGTTTAATGTCTTCCACAAGGGTCAACACTTCGTATTAAAATTTCGATTTCTGGTTAAAATTTTAACATTTTATAAGGTGTTGCAGATCTTCAAGTCATCGCATTGATATTTAATTATTCATTTATACATTTTGACCAATAAAAAATGTAAATATTGACTATTGAGTCTAAAATGGAGATAGATCATTGCTATGCAAACATTTCTCCTAAGAGATTTAAGGAAAAATAACATACTTTTTTAGATACTTATATTTAATTACTCTATGGCATTGGAGAATTATTGCGTTAAGACTTAAGTAGTATATGTTTACAACTAAAGCTCACAAAATTGTATTAATATATTTGCAAATATCTCAGAAACTGCTGCTTTTATAAAAATATATGTCAAATAAAAGTTTTTTATTTCTAATAGTCCTACAATTTTGCAATGATAAGTTGTTTAGTTTCTCAAATAGTTGTGGAGATACGGAAATTAACGCTTCTGTAAAGTACCCTAAAAATCATTTTCATAGGAAAATGAAAATAGCCAGTTTATTTATAATCTTAATCAACGCCTAGATACGAATTTTAATCAAAATCGTTTGAGCAGATTTTGAGAAAACCAAATTTTTCTCTTTTCGCCCTTCAGTAAACTACCCTTAATTTTAAGTTTTTATAGACACACAGACAGACGGCATTGCAAAGACTATTTTTTAGGGTTCGGGGGGTCATGAGACGTCGACATCCATCAACATTTCAGGTTAGTTTTTTTTTACGGTCGCAATACTTAAACTTTAATGTCCAAAAAGTTAAAAAAATCAAATAATTGCGTATAGATTGAAAGTTATTGATTTTATAAAAATATGTTTCGGATAAAATATCTGTATTATAAATATATATACATATTTGTAATGCTAAGTAATTTCATATCTCAAATAGTTTCGGAGCTATTATAAAAAATGTTAATTTACGCATCAGACCGGAGCCCTTAAAGCCATTTTGCCGAAATATTGAGAGTAGCCATTTTGTTTGGAATATTTATTAATGTTCATAAATGAAATTTAATCAAAATCGTTAGAGCCGATTTTGAGAAAATCGACTTTTTCTCTTTTTTCCCTTCAGTAAACTACCCTTAATTTTAGGGGTAGATATCCAATTCCAAAAACCCCTCGGGGCAACCCTATGAAAACCCTAGATATCAAGTTTCAGCTCAATCGGTAAAATAGTTTAGGCTCTAGTTGGAGGTACAGACAGACAGACAGACAGACGGAAATTCAAAAACCACTTTTTCGGATTGAGGAAGTCATGAAACGTCAAAATTCATCAAAATCTCGAGTTCGAATTTTTTGACGATCACCATACTTTCTCTACCTGTAAGATAGAGAGAAAGTAAAAATCCCATGGAAAGGGGTGTGTTTGTCAAGGTTTTGTTAGTACTGAAGTATTAACAAATCTGGTATACAGCCAGCCCGAAGTTAGTGACACATTCAACGGCCAAGTGCTGTAATCGAAATGGGAGCGTGAGAAGATCACTCAGATAGCTGTAATTCCTTTGATGTGACTTGTTTTATAAATCAGTAAGAAAGTATCAATCGCTGCCAGGCAACACGGCTTAAAATACAAAAAAGTGTTTTGTTTACTGGAACCACTTATCTATTATTTCTAGGCTTGTACCCCTTTTCACCCTTCACCTAAAACCACCCCTTGTCATGTCACTAATATGAAAGAGGGGAAATAAAACTACGAAACTTATCTCAAGGTAAAGAGGAACGCTCGCTGCTAGTACTCAAATATCTTAACATTTTCTGTTGTGAGCCAATCAAAAAATTACTGAATTTGTAAGAAGAAGGCTAAATTTAGAGACTTTTTTCATCAAGCCTAGCCTCATAGCATCGCAAAGAGTCCTTGAAAATGAGCTAATGTCACTTTTTTTTTAAACTCAAATAACGGTATATGGTTGTTAAGGAAATAGATCCCCGTTGGAATCTTTCGACTTTATTTTAGCGTGAGTCATATTTTGAAATAACGCATAGTAAAATTAAATATTTAGTTAGAGCTTTGCTTCTGAGCAGCAATTTTTCACTTACCGAAGTGGCTCCCTTAGGTAAAAACTTTATAACTAGAAAAATAGTGGAGATTTTTTCAATAGAAAATAATTAAAACATTTCAAAATGGAAAATTTTACGAAAAATGCTATATCATGAACTAGTAGAAATATAACTTCGCTGTCTATTTTTAGGGAGCCATCTTAAAGAATGATTTCACTACTAAATCTACGGTTTGGTACATATATAGTGTGTATTTCTTTGTTACAGTCCACAATATTGTCAGTAAAAAGTGTGTTAATCCTTTACTTCAGTCGATAAGCCAAGATCATGGCATTATTTTGACTAGTTCTTAATATAAACAACGGTTTTGCAATATTTTGGTTATTTCAATATTGCAGTTACCCTCTTCGGTGGCCGCATGGTCTAAGGCATCACTCTCTGAATAGACTGGACAGCCGATAATGGGGAGATTGGGATTTGATCTCAGTCGAGTGTAATGAGGGTGGTTTTCCATAAATGATTTTACCCTCTCTCTTCACGGAAACGTCGATACACTTTCTCTAAATTTAGCCTTATTAGAGTAGTTAGGATATAGGCGTGTAGCCCGTAAGAGAAGTAAATAAGACGTGGTGCTAAAAAAAAAGATGCAGTTACTTGCATAAAATTGCGGAGTCTGACAAGGAATCGCAGATTTTAAAATATTTGGGGTTAGCACACATGATTGGAAATAAAGAGTCACAAATTCAAAATCTTTCAAATATAGAAATTTGTTTGTGTAATTATTTGATGTGGATTTCCAAGCAGCGTAAGAACTCAAAACTCAACCTTGAAACTTAACAAAGTGCACCATAAATATACTACGACAGCCGTTATCAAACTGGGGTAGGCTGGCACCTTTCAGGGGGCACGCGAGCACCTCTCCTGGGAAAGTTGCCAAAATAACACGGGGGGGCCTATGGAAAACCCTAATTGTTAGCAGTTACCGTTATCTGGATATTTCCACCCCTTTTTTTTCCTGCATTTGCTCTCAGCTGAAGACCGATTTCTGAGAATTTTCAACCCTCTACTTGACACCTTCTACATTAGCAGTTTATTATGTCTTTCTCAACAACATATTTCTGTGAGAGTGGTTTTTCATCTATGGTGTACCTAAAAACTAAATACCGCAGTAGGCTAAATTTGGAGCCGGACCTCCGCTTTAAAGTTTCAACTGGACAGCCAGACATAAAAAAAGTCTACCCAATTTGGAGTAGAAATACCAACCTTACCATCAAAACCAAAGGACGTGACACGAGACTAACGCCTTAGACCACTCGCCTACCTTCACAATATGTGTCTTTAGGTCAGAAGAGCCTACTCACGACGTAGAATAGAAATATTCACATTGTCTTCTTCTTTATTTTTTAATTACCATACCCAGCCCAGACTATTGTGTCAAGAATAGAGAGCTTTGTTATCTGCGCCCACTCCCCGGTATCTGCTAGCCAACGGAACTAAAAGAGCGTCATATGCCACACATGTTATCACAACACTTCAGTTGTGTTACTACTATCTAACCTCGCTCAGCATAACGTTACTTCTTCATGTCACTAATGTAACAGTAATGATAAGAGTGCTTCCTGTCATGTACGTCACAAGGGACATCCAGTACCAGCACGGGTTGACGGACGAATGGTGAACACCTCTATCACCCGGACCTTGCGATAGTTGGAAACCGCTAGAACAGTGACGGGCAAACTTTTCAGAGAGTGGGGCCAAAAGAAAAACGTCAAGAGGGACAACACAATTTATTAAAGATTTAGGATGGTAAATTTTACACAATTATTGTCCAATTAAGTTCTATTAATTATTTATTGGATTTGTATTATAATGATTTATAATTTTAATAAAATGTGACCCGCCTCGGTGGCGTAGTTGGCTAACGCGCTAGTCGTGTTGAGCTCGACCGCCGAGGACGGGGAGCTCGAGGTTCGAATCTCGGTCGGGTGAACTGGGGGTGGCTTTTCCTAAATGGTTTTCCACTATCCCTCCACGCAAATGCGGGTTTACTTCCTCTAAATTCAACCTTCCCAATTCCTAATCCATTAGCGTAATTAGTACTTAAGCGTATAACCAGAATGGGTAGTAAGACGCGGTGCTAAATATGATTATTTGAAAAAAAAGTGAGTTGTCTAAATTATTTAACAAATACTTAAATAAAACAGATACCTACATTACTTGACTGAAGGAGTGTGTGATGAATGGAACTGTTCTTCTAAATGTTTTTCATAGCCCGGTTCCAACTGGGTCAAGGGGACACTCAGAAGTGAAGCTAAGGCTTGGAGAAATAAAAGCAAACGAGTGCGAAATGCATTTTTTTTCTTATTTTTAGTTTTTTAACACATTTTTATCGGAATTTGGAATCCTTTCGTGGGCTGTATTGAACCTGCCTGCGGGCCGCGTCTGGCCCGCGTGCCATACTTTGCCCATCACTGCGCTAGAACAAGAGGCTTGAAGAAGAAATGACAAAGTGAAGAGCAGCCGACATGGACAAAAGTAATTAGCTATATTTTAAACAAATGAGATGGCTGTGGATTCCCGATTAGGTGACCCCAATTATGAATACATGAAAGTAGATTTAGGAGCGTATACAGTCCAATGCTAAAAAAAATGCATTTGTTTTTAGGTTTGGATAGTATAAATTAAGGGAGGCCTCTTTATATATATATCGGGTGGCATGACGTATGAATACATGAAAGTAAGTTTAATAACTTTTCCAGCTGTCAGAAAAAGTCCCTTACTAAGAAAATTGGACTACGGTTGAAAATGGGATGTCAGCAATAAAACTCGATTTGACCTGAACTGCTTGTTATTCGTATACCGGTGGATTGTTGACTCCAGAGACTAGACTATATATAAGGTCCTTAGTAATTATTTGAATTGTTGGAAAAGGTTCTCCGTGTGAGACGAGAAGACTATAGTTGTAACTCTTAGGACATCGTAACTCTAACGATCTCTGGTTCGATTTTAGACAACAGTAGAAAGTGTGTCAAGTGTGAAATTGGTTATTTTCTATTACGCTAACTACTGGATTGACGGTCTGGCAAATAGTTGTTTCGTTAATGGTTTGAAGACTTACACATGTACTGCAATATTTAAGAAGTGGATACTTGATTCGGTGGCCGCGTGGTCTAAGAATATACATTCAACCTTCTTAATCCGTAACACATTAGAGTGATTAGTACATAGGCGTATAGTCCAAACGGGTAGTAAGACGTGGTCCTGAATTAATGAGGTGGATTGTTAATTTAAAATGTTTAATAGTTCACTGGTTTACACTAACAAGCTTACAATTTTAGGTGTGTTTGGTTTTAGCTTGCTCCACGTCTTACTACCCGTTTTGAGCTGTACGCATGTCTACACCTTAAGGGTAAAGGGTGTGAATGGTAGAAATTACAAGGAAGGTACCTGCATTCTCGTGAGGGGTGGGTGGGAAATAGAATAAGAACCCCCTCCCCCACCTCTAGCCCCCCCTCATATGTTAAAAGATGACAAATGGCTAACCCATAATTTAATGTACGCATATTATTTTACAGTTAATCTATTCATTTTCAGATAATTTTATTTCAATGGTTGTCCAACTATAGTAATATCCTGAGACTTCACACCCTCTCTTCCTTTCTACATGACACACAGATGCTCCGTGGAGTATGTGACAAACAAACACATGCCAGTGAATAAACCGGAAGCAGTTGTGTGAAGTGATAGAAAGCACAGGTTCTGTTTTACAGTTAGTAATTGCCTTACAATAATCTATATTTAACTTCTAGATGATTCAGTGGATAGAGTCATCAACCACAAGGTCCGAAGGCATCAATTTCACAAAATACTGAATACCCGATTAGGAGGAGATTGAGGTCCGAGTCTGGGCCTTGTTGAATGGGGTTTGGAGGAGGGGGTTTTCAATAAAACTGTGACTACCCCATTCCCTCTCCAAGCTCATGCGGCTGTATTCCCGCAAAATTACCTTGCTCCTTTGATACGGTCGTTATTAACCTTGGTGTTGGTCGTACTAACTTTTATTCGACACGTCTAGGGGGTAAAGGGGGGCTGGTTCTATTACGAGTAGTTTTGACATAACTTAGGCATGCATTGGGG
>CABFWO010000280.1:22065-102221 GCA_902155825.1 Timema genevievae | reverse complement strand
GGGGGGGGGGTGTCAATATCTTGTTCTATTCCGATTAGTATTGACAATTTTTTTTTATAGAAATGGGTTCGTCCTGATACCCTATTAATAAATAATTGTCCGTGTGAAATTAGAAGTGCTGAGTTAGGTTAAGGGTGCTCAGTGAGTTTTTTAAACTAATTTTAACTTTTTTTTTAACCATTGGTTTTCTTGTGATTAACACACTTTTGTTTTTTCATATTTTCATTGATATATAAGATACTGCCAAATTTATTTAAGTTTGAATTGTGTATTATTAATAGCGTCAATAAACCTCAACAAATACATTTAAAGTGGACCTTATTACAATAAGTGTTAAATTAAAAATATATATTTATTATTTTAAGAGATATATGTATTATTTCAAAGTTCTAAAATGATTTACAAAAGAAAATATAATTTAAAACGCTTCTGTTCACCTTTTAGTTAATTTGTTACTCGTACAATGTTATAATTGTGTTTAGAAATTGCACATAAAATGCCTCAATCAAAATCTCCAACACTGCTCTAGCAATTAAAGTTTATTTTTATTATTTTAAAACGTTTGTATTTTTAATGAAATTGGAATTTAAAAAAAAAATATAAATATAAATTAATTTATTTTATGTGTTTACCTATGGCTATGCCATGCATTTTTATATTTTATACAAAAAATAAAAATAAATTACGTATAAATTGTACATACGAGTATTACACATATTATTAAAGTACCCACATATATCCTAAATTTATGCCACAAAAATTTCATATTGCCTAATTTTTATTACGTTTTTAAAAGTGTTATATTGCGAAACAAAGATTAAAAAGGATAATATTTTAAATAAAATTATTCCAAAGACAAAATAATTGATATTAATAAAAGTGTGATAGCAAAGATTATTCATACACATAAACATTTAGAAAGATAACTTTATTTTTTCTTAGCGCCAAAACATTTTAAATTTGGCAACCAATGTGAAAACTCGAATGTTTGTCCAATATTTAAATTAGGTAGTCCTACATTCCTGGAAACCTTTTCACCACGTTTACAAGCAAACAAATTCCATTTTGGTACCGGCGAGAGTATAAAATATCGTTAAAATAGATTGTTACTAACAAAATATTTCTCAGTATTAGTTTCATCAATTTTTCTTATTTACCTAAGAACAAAAATTTGTAAAAGATATTTCTCAAATATCCTTTTCCCTAATGTGGAAGTTAAAGTACTAATGTAAGATGCAACCTGCAATTTCTTAACCAATAAAAAATAATGAACATAGATAAGGATAACCAACAGGCTATTGAATTTACATATTGAACGGTTCCTAAGGCTGAGACAAGAAATTATTTCAAGGTCAAGACTTCAACTATAAAGGACGTATCTAAAGTGAATATGCATCAGGGACAAAATAAAGTTTTTTAACATTACGTTTTACTAAAGGTTCGGGCTATACGCTTATGTAATAATTATGCTAATGTGTTTTGGATGATGAAGGTTAAGTTCAGAGGAATTGTACCCGCACTTGCTTGGGAGTTTGGAAACCCATTTAGGGAAAACCACCCTCAATACACCCGACCACGGTTCAAACCCTAATCTCCTTGTCATCAGCAGTTTAGAATATTGCGAGAGTGACGCCTTATAGTCCGACCATAGGGCCACCGAAGCGAATCAAATAAACATTTTAAAAAACAGTCTAAAATAATATTTCAAGTAAATAGTGTTGCAATAAGAAATAATAAGCCTTTAAAATTGAATATACTAATATTGTTTCTATGTAAATAATAGTGTTTATAACTGTCAATTAACTTTTAATGATTCAATACATATTATTTACATAAAAACAATATAAGTATATTTAATTTTAAAGTTTTATTATGCCTTATTGGGTCAAATAAAGTTTATTTAGCACCACGTATTGCTACCTGTTGAGGTTATACGCACATGTCTAATTACGATCACCTGTTAGTAATGAGCAAGGTTGAATTTAGAGAAAGTGTACCCACATTTGCGTGGAGGAAGAGTGGAAAACCGTTTAGGAGAAACCCTCACCTAACCGGGATTCAAACGCCGATATGCCCGTCATAGGCAATCTAAACAATTGCGAGAGTGACGCTTTAGACCATTCGGCCACGGAAGCGGGTGAAATAAAGTTAATAGTCCAGTGAAAATAAGTTTTGAGAAACGCTGTTAGTCAAAAGAAATAAACAAACAAAAGATTAAAAGTGATCATATCTTTGGGGCTGGAAGTTACGATTATTGTTATTACTAATAGAAGTACGTTTAGCAAAAGGCTTAAACACACTGGTACCACGCCGTTTAAGTGTCAGGATCATTTAATCTGGTTTCTCGGTGACTTTTAAGTCGGGGTTTTAGCCTTGGATGGCTATACAAAAGGTGGTTTTCCCTTAATAGTTTCCTACTCTACAACCACGTAAATTCGGACACTTTCTATCTTAACTATACCCTCCTCATCGCTATCACATTAATGAAATTAATACATATGCGTATAGACCAAAAGCGTTGTTTGTATGATGCGGTGCAAAGAGAACTAATCTATAATGGAAAAATATGAACAGAGTATTTAAGAGGAATACACCAGAACAAGTGTGGAGGGAAGATGAGAAAATCAGAGACAATAGTTTGTGGATAAACAACTTCCTTCCTTCCCAAAATACGAGATTTGAACACCGATATCCCCGTTAACGACAGTCAAATGCCTCAAACCACCTTTTCTTTATAGCCATCAGTGTTCAGGCTAACAAATCTAGTATTGAGGAATTCTCGAAACCTGAAACCAAAAGTACTTTATTGAATTCGGTTATTTACATCCATTCAGGCTGTACCAAAAGTCATTATGCATGAGAGACTAGCCCATTGAACAACAACGTTTGATCCGCAGCGGTGAGGGAAAGATCTAAACAGTAAATAGTTAAACTCTCGTAACACTTGGATGCCGATGATGGTGATATTAGGGTTCAGATTTCAGCCGGTTGCACCGGGGAGGGGGACTTTTTCACACATGTTATTCTCACTTATGATCCAAAATTATTCTAAGATAGGAGAAAGGGTTGTGAATGAATTGTTAACCCATGTCTTGTTTTATCATCATGTCCATACAATGAAGCGCAAAGGAAAGTTTAGACGCGTGGGAGGAGAAATAACTTGTCTGCCCTATAAACGGCTGTGACCCTCCTCCTACATATTTTCAAGGGGTTTAGGGGAAAATAAGAAGGTTTCTGAAAGGGGGTGGGTGAGTGGGTGGGTGGGTGGAAGCTGTTCCGTACCAGGACCCCAACTATCGATTGTTAACGTGATATCTCGGGAGGTAAAAAAAAAAGCAAACTTTGTTTTCTTCATTCTTTTTTTTTCGTTCTTTCGTTCGTTACCTCATGTCGTTGGTTTTGTTGTTAAGTTTTCGTCGTCTCGGCATTGCGTGTCGCACGAATCATCCTCGTCGACTCTCGCAGCGGCGCGATACAAGCCCACGATAACACTTTTTTTTTTGTATTTAGCTTTTATTTCTTATTGGAAATAGAAGTAGAAAAGGAAGGATGGACGTAAAATGAATGGGGATTGCCGTTTAAAGGAAATGGCTATACCGTGTGCGTAGCCGGTATGCGTTTTAAAAGCATCCACTGGGGTACACTCAGAGCTACAAAAACTCAGGTGAGGAAAATGCGACCTAACTCGCTTTGGTGGCCACGTGCTTTAAGGCGTCACACTCGCAAAATACTGTATTACTGATGACAGGGAGATCGGGATTAGATCTGGTGTGCTAAGGGTGGTTTTTCATAAGTGGTTTTCCACTCTTCCTCCACGCAAATGTAGGTACACTTCCTTAAGAATTAAACCTTCCACGTTCCTAGCACATTAGCGTAATTAGTGCATGTGTATAACTCAATTGGGCAGTAAAACGCGGTGCTAGGAATAAAGATTGGACCCGCGTCGATGATTGCACGGTCTAAGGCGTCATTCTCGCAAAAGACTGGACTACCTATTATGGGGGTATCGGAGTTTGAAACCCATTCGGATGTACTGAGGGTTATTTTTCCTAGTTCATTTCCCATTATCCTATAGGTATAGGTAAATGTGGGTACATTACATCTAAATTCTACCCTCCTTATGCCTACTCCATTAATGTGAATAGGCGGGTCCCTAAAATGGCCAGTTGGACGTGGTTCATAAAAAAAAGCTTTAATGGAGTGCATGGGGGGAGGTTGATTCTACTAGGTTTTAATGGATTGCATGTGACGGGAAGATCCAGGTTCGAATATCGGCCGGATGCATTGAGGGTAGTTTTCTAAATGTGGTTTACCCTTTCCCTATCCACGCTAAAGTGGGAACATTCCCTTTAGACTACCCTCCCAGTACCTTCCAGTTAGATTGTGTCATTAATGACTTCACTGTTGAGCGTAGTAATTTAAAAAAGAAAATTAAAATAATGTTTTAACGGTTTCTTGAGACTGGTATTTTAGTTATTTCGGTTGCGCTCAACACAAGAGCTAGTCTTACAACTTATGTAAGTATCGATATATTTTTAACGTATGTATAAATATATGCACATTTCTACGTAAGTAAGTATCTATGTATACAGGCCTATTTATGAAAATGTATATGTAAACGATTATTAGTCTTCACTTAATGAGGAAAGTGGGTGTCTGTCGTCAATGTGGTTCGTTCTCTTCAAGTGTAAACCAAGTGGCTAATCACCCCACTTGTGTTTGGTAGGTACCCGTACCCCTTGTTTACCCTGATAGGTACCAGTCTTTGACAGCTATGGCCCTATTTTAAAATCCACGCCATAGTGGAAAAGTGAAAGGTAAGCCTGTCATACCTTTCAGAGTAAACTGTGTGTACTGTACACGCAAAAATTATTTTTTATTGATAATTTTTTCCACCGCATTTTAGCACCAGCTCTGGCTATACGCATACTATTAATTAAGCTAATGTGATAAGGATTAGGAAGTCAGAACTTTAGAAGAAATGTACCCGCAATTTCATAGGAGAGTAAAAAGTCATCAAGGGAGGTAAAGAACCCTCAGTACACCCAGCCTGGATTCAAACCCTCTCTGCCTCATCTTCAGCAGAAAACCAGACCTTATACGTTTGACGTTTAGTCTGTGGAACTCCCGATGTACATGAGTATATAGAAAAACCCTCAGTGTATCTGGCAGTGATGTTAAGCCTGACCCTTAGGTCAGTTGTGACTAAGTGCAATGTTCAAGGGACGATCGACCCACGTTGTGTTTACGTCTGTCTCTATTCCTCGATTAACAACAAATTATATCACTTTGAATTTAGATAATGATATATCTATTTTTTATTGTTTAATATAAATGTGCCGATTTTTTACTAAGTATCCCTTTTAACTCTAAGACAAGCATCAACCAGGTCCATACCCACCTCGGTGGCGTAGTTGGCTAACGCGCTAGTCGTGTTGAGCTCGACTGCCGAGGACGGGGAGATCGAGGTTCGAATCTCGGTCGGGTGAACTGGGGGTGGTTTTTCCTAAATGGTTTTCCACTCTCCCTCCACGCAAATGCGGAATCACTTCCTCCAAAATTCAACCTTCCCAATTCCTAATCCATTAGTTTAATTGGTACTTAAGCGTATAACCCAAACGGTTAGTAAGACGCGGTGCTAGATTATTAATAATAATAATAAAAACTAGGTTCATACAGTTAATGTACGTTTTTGAGTAAGGAAACAAACCCAATTTCTAAGTGCTAAGCTTTAGGTCTCAGTAAGTCTTAAACCCGTGACCATCAACTCATTAGGCTTCTCGTAACTGACAAATCTAAGGTGTCGTCAAGGGGTGGTGTCACCGTCTTGCTTTTCTGGAGCATTGACAAAGACTGACTGAATTACCTTTTTGTGAGGTGTAGGACAGGATCTGTTAGCAGAAAGGAGATGAAGGCGTTTAAAAAGAAAACCATTAGTTTAAATTGTCCGTAGAAAAAAATAGAGAATGCCACCGTTCTAGTGTTTTGTGTACTCGAGTGTACTTTTAAGACTAAACGTGTTATCATGAAATTTATGTAAATAAAAACAAAACTTAAAAAAAAAACGGAACGAGAACTAAACTACCCCGCGCCGACTCGGGAATCCATTTAAAAATAAAAAGCTAAACAAAGGAGAGGGCGTGACTTGCCCAGGGTGCTACGGACTGAAAGAACTGAACAAGAGATACTCTTTTACAGTCTTCTCTTTTATATGTAGAAGACGGACATGTAAAATAGATTGTAGTTCCTTAAATTATTATCTCTTTCCTTATTTTATAACAATCACGATAAGGAGTTAACACTGCTTTTAACGGATGTTTAAATCTCCGGTTATAACTAAGAAAAGGGCGTTAGTTTGTTCTAAGGATCCCTGGATAACAACTTGAATCTCAATTTCCTTTCATTATGTTTTGAATTATGTGTGATGGGTAACAGACCTTTCAAAAAAATAATTATTTCAAAAAAATTATTAACAAAATGTAAAACTTCTTAAAATCAGCTTTAAAATCTCTGAAGACATTTGGAAAATATTTATTATTATTATTATAGCACCGCGTCTTACTACCCGTTCGGGTTGTACGCACTTACGCTAATGTGTAATAGTAGAGTGATTGTGAGATGAAATGGAGGACCTACAGTTTAACGTGGAATCCGAACCACGGTAGAGGCCTGGCATTCCTCACATTCACAAGTTGTGATTGATACACATCTTGTCAGAGGTGAAGGAAGGGTTTGGCAATCAGATAAATTTGTGCCGGGACCGAGGATTGAACCCCAGACCCTCAGCACAGAAGTCTGACACCTTACCCCTAGACCACCAGGTCACTCATAAAATATTTATTAAATCATATAATTGTAAAAATAGGAATGGATGGTAACGCGCAATTTTAGCTCGGTGTTTCTAACTAATGAGTTGGGGCTCTAGAGTTCGATTCCCAGCATGCCGAAAATTTGTGATTGGTGTGTTGTCAGTGTTGTCAGCTGGGGGACTGGACGCTGCAACTGTCCTACAAGTGGGTCAATTTGATTATATCATAACATGAAATACAGTTTATGTGGGAAGTGCATGTTATATAATATTGGTTTTGTATCAGTGAGAATGCAGTAAAGCATATCGGCTATTAGATTAAAGTGACCGAGTGATCTTCAGAGCATCACTCTCGTGAAATACTGGCCTATTGATGACGAGATCGGGGTTCGAATCCCGGTCGTGTCTATTGAGTTTGGTTTTTCTTAGATGCAAATGCTGGTAGATTACCTCTCAACTGTGTTTCCTTCCTCATCCTTACACCTTAAGAGTAATTATCTTATTAGTGTATAGCTTGAACTGGTGGTATGATGCGGTGATAAGCAATTAGATGTAGCTCTATCGGTATTTAGGTGGCAGTACTATTATTATTGGCACCGCGTCTTACTAACCGTTCGGGTTATACGCACTTACGCTAATGTGCAATGGTAGGGTGATTGTGGGATAAAAATGGAGGACCTACAGTTTAACGTGGAATCCGAACCACGGTGGAGGTCTGGCATTCCTTCACATTCACAAGTTGTGATTAATACACGTCTTGCCAGAGGTGAAGGAAGGGTTTGGCATTCAGATAAATCTGTGCCGGGACCGAGGATTGAACCCCGGACCTCAGCACAGAAGTCAGACACCTTACACCTAGACCACCAGGCTAACAACTGTTGGGTGATATCACCATTTGAAAACAATTAAATCCTATGTTTCAACTGGAGAAATGTTTGATTTATTTCAGCCAAAGAAAGATTTTTGCAATAAAAATTGCAAAAAAAAAATTGCCTTTTCTCGTGTCCCCTACACTCTCACCTTAAGTATATTGCGAGATAAATCCCTTAGACTCTGTGACCATATGTGCGAGTGATGGATGATAATATTAAAAATAACACCAAAAAGCCTTCATTGTTCAAAACGAGATAAAACTTTTTAATTTGTTAATTGAAAGCTCATAAGCCCGTTTTTCCAGAAGAAAACTCTTTAGAAAGGCAATAAAGACGAGTCAATAATAGCCCGGACCGACACCGTCAACATCAAAGGATCGCCGGAGTCAATGGAGAGGATGAAGGACCAACCTGTGGAGCACACCAACGAGTCTGATCACGTGACAGACAGGAGGTTACGTGAGTTCCCTCCTCACCGGACATACCTTGCGTGCCGAAACTGGCCAATTACGAGTGAGTCTGCGCTCCGGAGCCACTTGTAGCCGCGGGGCTACCAAGAGAGACAAAAAACAGTACTTCTTATAATTTTTTAAATAACTTTTTTTAAACCGATTATTTGTAAGTGTTTTCGACCCTGCTACTTGTCAATACACCTTATTTGGATTGTTTACAGCCTCTACTAATTCTACCCCCACTCCCTTCCGGTCTTAAGTTTTTTTTATCATGGCTCCTCATGTTTGATTTTAATTCCTTATATTTCTGAATAAACTTTTGCATCTTTCAGCCTGTACAAAAGCAAATAGACGCCTTTATGTAATGGAAATTAAACCAGTAAAAAACAGTTATACCATATTTTTAAATAAAGTAAAAAACTTTATCTTGAGGATAGAAAGGTTTCTTCATCCATTGTAAACAAGCATATGTGGGTAGCTACATTTATGAAAACTCCTTCAGAAAAACTACCATCATGGCTTAAGAGCAAAATTGCTGGTAGCCCTGTTCAATTTTCAAGGTTTTTCTTTTAGAAAGTAAAACGGTGTTTTTT
Organism: Timema genevievae; assembly: GCA_902155825.1. Taxonomy (NCBI): domain Eukaryota; kingdom Metazoa; phylum Arthropoda; class Insecta; order Phasmatodea; family Timematidae; genus Timema; species Timema genevievae. Next base: position 93,496 of record CABFWO010000280.1, on the reverse strand, counting down.
GGGCTCAGCAATGATAACATTTTAAAATATTTTATTGGTATTATTTCACTGGTGTTGTTAATACCTATCAAAAGAGGCAGCTGATATTCACATGACTTGACGTATTCAACAAAGCCCTTCATGTATGAAAATTGAGTTGTAGCAATACCACTCAGCCGCTCTACACAAGTAGGTCTATAAACAAAATATCAAGATAAAAAGATCTCAAATCAATATTTACAATTATCGATTACTGAATATTAATAAAACAAACGACTAGAGATAGGATGAAAAACTAAATTAATATAGGATGACATTATTTATAATGCCAAAATGAGATATAATAAAACTATCAAGATATAAAAAGTACACTATTTGTGTCATTAAAATAATGTAGTCTGATCCCATTTTTCTTTCACAATTATAAGCAATTAATATATTAATTAAGTTAATGAATTAGTGATGAGTAACATATGATTTACAGGTAGTGTACACACATCTACCCATCTGGCCGGGATTCGAGCTTTAGCCTCCCTGTCATCGGCAAGTCAGACTAAATGAGTCCACGTGGCCAACGATGAGGAGTTTCCTCTATAGCCGTTTTGATAAAAGTATCGATTACCAACCACAACAAAACCTGAAGACGAGGTCTAAGAAGGTGGTTATATAGTTTTGCGTGAAAGTTGGAGCTGTTGGCAGAACTAAAGGTACGTTTCCCCTGGAAAACAAGCCAAGCCTTCAAGTGAGTGAACTCGGCGCGGTGTGTTATGGGGAGAAGAAGATCCTCCAAGAGGAGAGAGAAACGTGAGTGACCCACTTGTTCGCGGACCACCTTCTGACGCTGAGAGTGACTCCGACCACTTTACTTTGTTTACACTCCTCCCCCTTCTTAAAACCATCCACACCAGTTCCCTTTCACTAAGCGGTAATTTGCTTAGGACAGGCTTGGATCGAATACCGATTGGGTGTATTGAGAAGTTTTTCTCACTTAAAGGTTTCTCATCCTCCCTCCACGCAAATACGGGAGCATTTATTCTAAATTCTAGCTTAATCATTCTTACCCCATTAGCATAATTAAAATTGTGTATATAACCAGATTCAGTGGCTGCATGGTTTAAGGTGCTACTCTCGTAATAGAAGATGGGGAGATCAGGGTTCGATCCCAATCAGGTGCATTGAGGTTTTTTATCAATAGTTTTCCCCTCTCCCTCCACGCAAATGCATATGCACTTCCTCTAAATTAAAAATCTTCCTAATCCTTAATACACTAGTGTAGTTAATACATAGGAGTATAGACCTAACATGTCGTGAGACACGATCTATAAAAAAAAGAGAGGTCGAGGGGACAAAAAATTCTATAAATTAGGGACTTGGATCTGGCCCTGTGTCACTTTTTAGATGTATTTAGAGTGAGTTCCTAGTATTCATCAAATTGGAACTAAAGTGTGAAAAAGAGTTTGTAACGCTTAGCGTAGTGACCAAGTGATGAAGCCAATAGTTAACTGGTGGGAGGATGTAGAAATATAATTTCGAAATCATCGATATTCTATGTATTAGAGGGGGAGAGGGCCAAAAAAAGTCCGTATTTTTACCCCTTTTTCTGCAAAATGTCCTTTAGGCCAAAATAAATAAGATATTTCTACAATGGATCCGTTTAGTTTAACTTTCTAAAGAGAAGTCTCAGCAGTTGTTAAATAGTTGTCGTGACCATAGTGGCATTAGATGAGAAACATTTTAAACGAAGAGAAAAAAAGTATTGGTCAAATTACGTGATGCCCATGACACATATTCAAGAAGTGTTGAGATTGCTATGTTTAGAAAAATACACTAAATGTTTCAATATAATAATTAGTTTATTTATTTTGGCGGAAAGAAAATGTACTATGTCATAAAAATTGGAAAAAAGATACGGACTTAACTCACGTTTCCTTCCACCCCACCTTAATTATTTTTAAAACGTGCAAGATTCACTCAGCAAAAGCGACATCGCCTTTAAGTGTTCGGTCTTGGCATGGAAGGTCAGGCAGGAATCGAATACCGGACGCCTTGAAGAGATCAATTTACAGATTGTGCTGGGGGGCAGGAGTTAAATCCTCGGTCTCGGCACAGATTTATCTGATTACCAAACCCTTCCTTCACCTCTGACAAGACGTGTATTAATCACAACTTGTGAATGTGAGGAATGCCAGGCCTCCCTCCACCAGGTTTCTTCATTTTATGTCAAAATCACCCTACCATTACACATTAGCGTAAGTGCGTACAACCCGAACGGGTAGTAAGACGTGGTGCTAATAATAAATAATAGTCATAATAATAATAATCTATCCAAAGTGAATGAGAGTGCGTTCCCTTAAAATTCGCCTTATCTATCCTGTTTCTTTAAATTAGTGAAAGTTAAGCAAAGACCGTATTTTCAAACATCTCCACAATCTCTCACGCCAGTGGTCACGAGGTATTTCAGACGAATACACTGGCTTGTGGTTTTGCCTATGTGGTTTGTCACTGTGGTTTTCCGAGTACTTATTCACACCAATGCGGGCGCACTTCCTTAAAATCTGTCCTCCTCATTCCAGCCCTGAATATTACTAGTTTATTTAAGAAACTAAATTTTTCTAGTACAAGTTTAAAATTTGGGGCTAGGGGCAGAGTTTAGTTTGTTTATTACCTCATTTGAGTATACATTATAGCTAGAGAGTGATAGCTCAGAAAATGCCGGAAGTGTGTACACAAAAATAAACCATCGTTAAAAATAACTTCAAAGAAACAAATGAACAACGAACGACCTAGTGAGAACTTTTTCTCTTCTCTCGCGAATTTCTTTTGGCTCCCAAAGTGAATCATCTTGTAAACTTTTTACGTCTCCCATGTACATTAATCATCCGAAACATCTTGTCAGTCAAAAAAGGAAAGGGAACGAGGCAGTTAATTATAATCACAATTTGCAAACTGAATGTTTGTTATTTTTCCTTGTTGGCATAGCGTATTACTATCCATCTTTCCTGATGGAATATATTAATATTCACACTAATGGGGAAGGGAGGATGAAGGTAGACTTGTAAATGTATCTGCATCTGTATGAATAGAGAGTGGTTTAAATAAATAAATAAATAAAAGTAAGACCGGCGTGAGTTTGAGCGCTAACCTCCCCGACCAAGATGAACTAGACCTCTTGACCCACTGATATGGATAAGGTTAGTAAGTCATGTATTAATTTACATGTGTTTGAAAAGTGTACATTAAATATCATAATGGAAAATGATAGAGTACTTAAACAAATAGCCACAAGGCTCGCAATATATTCAAACAGAGATAATTTATTGATAAGTTTATTGTTTGTTTTTGTTTATTGATTTTTTGAGCGTTTAATAGCGCGTCGTATGCTGATGTTCTCCCGTTCTTCAAGTGCACATCAAACAAGCCAATAAAACTTGTTACATACATCATGATCCAGGAATTCCAGTTTTTACTAACGGACGAGTATGTTCACATCAAATTAATGAATGGCACAGAGGAAAATGGCGGAAACTCACATAAAACACACATTTTCCAGGCCAACAACTTTTAGATCTCAAACCCCATAAGGACCACTGCAAATAATTGTTTTAATTAATTTAAATTTGACAGAGAGCTCGTTTAGTCATAATCTAAAGTACTTTATAAAGGTCTCACGTTTGTCTAAAACAGTGACGTGAAGTACTTATTAGGGGGGCGTGGACTAATTCAGAAATAAAGTTAAAAGTCAGCTAAGAATTGAAAACATTTTTTTAATTCAATCACTTTTCCAAAGTAATGAAAATAATTTTTTCTCGCGGTATTGCCAACATTGCCTACCAGTTGTAATTCAAGTATTAGGTGACCAATCAAAAAGTAAGACACTCGTGCGCATGTTTATTTTCAAGCTTGCAAGCCTCTGATTTACCCCCAAATTCTAATCTATACCCCCTCACCCTTCAGCTTCCTAAGTGACCAGGTGCAACACCCCCAAATTTTCAATTTTGACTTTCATAAAACCTAAACAACGTTTGTCGACTTTAAGTAGAGAGTGGTTTGTGGTGTTCTCTGCCAAACATCAAACTCAATATTCAAGAATTGATGAAAACGAAACTGTGATAGCTAGCCATCACACTAATTTTCAGTAATTTTTTCTTACCAGTTTGTTGCCAGTAAAAAATTTATACAACTTTCCCCCAAAAAAATAAGAAAGGGGGCGTGGGAAAGGCGTGAAAAAGGTGGGGGAACCACTGGCCTAAGAGATGATATAGCAACACTAACTCAATTTGATTTAAGATTGGACTTTCTCCCTCTTTCTCCTGTACCCTTCAAATATTTACGGCCAAACTATTTTAAAAGGGGGTCACACAGTCTAAGATGTCAGAAACAACTCGAGGATCTAATCTCCGCCTGGTTCACTGGAGGGTGGTTTTTAATATATGGTTTCTCTGTGAGTTTTAACTTGGCTCAAAAAAAAAGTCACCGTATAAACTAAAACAAATACGTTCAAACAAAGAACCGACACCAATATACACGCTTCGATGGTCGAATGCTCAAGGCATCACTCTCGCAATAGACTAGACTGCTGATGAGGCTAAGGTCAGGGTTCGAAACCCGGTCCGGGATGGTGGCTTTTCCTATAAACGTGTTCCACTCTCCCTCCACAGAAATGTGGGTACACTTCCTCATTCCAAACATATTAGCGTAATTAGTACATATTCGTATAGCCCGAACTGATAGTAAGACATGGTGATAAAAAAAAACCAAATGAACAGCTATTATTTTAATGACTACGTTTAGTTGTTTTTTAATCCACCGCATTTTAGAACCCCTATGGTCTATACATATTTTGATCACGCTAGTGGGGTATGGATGAGAAAGGGTAAAATTTGGAGCTGCATTTATGTGTAGGGTAAGTTTGAAAATATTTAGGGAATAACCCTTTCAGTAGACATGACCTGGACTAGAACCTTGACCTTCCCGTCACTGGAAAACTAGACTAGATGAGCCTGACATCTAGTCCGCATACCCACCAATGTCCCGCATATTTTATACAAATCCCTCTGTTCCTCTATATTTACTTACTGATACAATAAGATCAGTTTTGTTATAGAATAAATCTTAAAGAGTCCATTTCACAGCCGATTAGCCGGAAAATTATATACAAGATTACTCTCGAAACACAAAACATTTAAGAGTGTGGTTTTCTGCATTCTTAACTTGATGACAGCGAAATTGGGATCAGATCAGTAGTTTAGTAGAATGTAGGAAACCACACTTTGAAGCAATTTCTGATTCTCTTATCTAATATCCCGATTAATCGGCTGTGTGATCACAGTCAATAGTAGTTAAGTATTTCACTTTGGAAGTTTTTTGTGCAACTATTTTCAGCAATAAATAAAATAAATAGTTTAGCAATAACTGAAATTTATTTAATTTCATCGCTAACTTTAGAAATTTTGTGCAACAATTTTCGTACACAAATAAAATAATTTAGTAGTATCAGTAAATTATTTTTCTTCGTAACCTTTAAGCTTATGTTTTTCATGTGCCATCATTTTCATAAGTAAATAAAATATGTAATTTAGTACTAACTATTAATTTTTATCGCTAATAAGGGTGACATTAAAAGGAAAAAGAAAATCCCAGCTAATCACCCTTTTGCATGTATAGTAACTTTTTTAAAGATGTAGAGAAAAAACAATTTGTATGCGATTCCCTGCAAATGGTTATGAAAGAAAATGTTACCCTCACTTCACGTGGAAAATTTTATAAAATTCTACTACAGAACTCCTTTTTTTTATTTATTAAAACATTATGTAATAACAAAATGAATGCTGCTAATTGCTTCGACTCAGATCCGCATCAGTTGGCTCGCCAGTTAAGGTTTTCTGGTGTTGGTTTATCTCTATTACTCCATAAAAATGCGGGTATGTTTTATCTATGACTATACTTTCCTGATCCTTACTCGCTTGTTGTAAATATGCGAATAGCCCAGACAGGCAGTAAGACGCAAGACACACAGAAGGATGTAAGAGGAACTACACCAGCATTTACCCAAAAGATTTACGGACAAAGGCAACGCGAATTAAAGTCCGTATTTTGAAGTTTTTGAAACCAAAAACCTTTTTTTACTCACATAAATAAAATATTGCTTAAGAAGTTACATTTTTTACAAACATATTAATCTCAATAATTCTTGAATATTTTTTTCATGAGCCTCAAGGCATTTGTCTTTTTTGGAGGGGAAAAAATTCTGACCAAATGCTACAATGATCATGACATATATTTAAGAACTGTTGACATCATTATCATTATCATTATCATCATAATTATCATTATCATCATCATCATTATATTTATCATTATATTTATCATTATCATTATTATTATTAGGTGTTCTGTCTCACAACAGGTCCATTCCTTTTGTCAGTGAACTTAGATCGTCAAAGCAAACTGTCCTCTGCCTCCTCCTTAAGCTCCCAGAATTTTCTTCTTTTCTTCAAGTCATCCGATATTTGTATCCTCCTTCTTCCTAAGCTCCTCTTTACCTCAACTTTGCCTTCCATGACGTCGTGCACAAGACAGTTCCTCTTAAGGATGTGCCAAAGCCAGTTTGCTTTATATCGAAGAATCACATCATAAATGGTTCTCTTCTCACCCACTCTTCTTAGTATTTATTCATTTGTCACCCTGATATTCTCAAGTCTTCTACAGCACCACATTTCAAAGCTCTCCTATTATTTCTTTTCCAGCTAATATAAATGTAAAAAATTAAATTAAAAATATCTACTGTAGCAATGAATATCAACATATAGAGTCAAATTATTGTAATTAGGACACTGTACGTATGCAGGAAACCACAATTCAATTAGTTTAAATTAGTTGAAAAACTACATCTGTACACGGAAACCAAACCCGGGAATTTGGCCCACTACGGCAACGCTTTACCGCTTAGATAAGCAGGATTCACCCCATGCTCAGTGTCATTCTCCATTCATAGTTTAAGCCTGCGCTTATGATGGACACGCGGAAATCATCAGATCCATATGGGCGATAATTGATACCAAAGCAATCTGTGACTCGAGATGGCAATATTTTAATTAATTTGACCAGAAAGTGTTTGTGTTATAAAAAAAACTGCGAAATTCCAGACCTAGACTCGATCTCCCATCCATCCTACACTAAATGTGTAACAAATATTGCCCTTTGTGCTAGAAAGGTAGATCAACTTAAGGTCACTGTCTTGCTAATGTGTCCCGCCAAACAGTTTTGATTAACTACTTTCAAACTGGCAATACCATAAAATATGAATTACTATCACCAAAACAATCTTAAATAGCACCACCTTAATTAGCCGCTTCGAAAGAGTTTCGTAACAAAGAAAGTCACTAACAGTAATTCGTTCACATTCACTAATGCAAGGACCAACAGAGAGAGCAGTTAGGGTTAAGTCCATCTGGAGACAGACAGTAATATGCTGACGTTAACGATAATGTCTATCGAATCCCGGCCATTCCAACGTTAGTCATTTCCTACCCATTATCAGGAAGGCATCCCAGGGCGTTGATAGCCATCAACACGAGGGGGGGAAGTGCCAATCACCGCAGCATGTAACATGGACGCAAGGGCTATTTGTAATCTTGAATACGCTTCTCCTGGGTTGAAATGTTGGCGTTTACCAGGCTTTTGAAAATAATATGGCATTTAATCTAAATGTTTTCGGAATGGTTACAAAACTTTAACAATAAAATTACCTAACCTTTCCAGGGTATCCATACAGCATTAAAAAAAAAACCTCCCAACTCAACCTTTTTGCAGTTTTTCTTTGAGAATTTTTTTGTGGTTATATTGATCATATATTTTTTTTAAAATCCTAACTGCTACTAAAAGTTTTAACATTAGGCTACCGAATTTCATGTTTAAGATATTCTTTTTGGCAGTGTGTTGTAAATAAATCCCGTTTTCCCTCTCATGTTAAGGCTGTCATATCCAGAAAATGTATTTTGTTAACCACGAAGAACCAAATTTCTCACTTTTGCTTAAATGTTAAGGTGCAGAGTAAGTCAAATATTTAAATTTCCCGAATTTTCTGTATTTTATATTAAATTCCCTGACATCAAACAATTCCCTGACTTTTGAAGGTTTCCCGTTTGTAGTCAACATGGCTTTACAGTTAGTTTAGCGCACGAACCAGATAACTAGTTTCTGGGCCCAGTGGAGTGTATTTTTTTAATCAAATTTCTAGTGGTGATACAAGGTTATAGGTAAGATTGAAAGGGCATTTTTTTCTTTTCGTAAATTAAGTGTTGTGATCATGAAAATTTGTCACCCCAAGATTATGATGAATCTTGATAACTTAGTGTATGCGCCCCCAAAAAGTGGGTTTTGTTCTGTCCTCAAATTTGTCTGTGGGTAACTGGAGCTGCATTTGAGATGGATTGATGGATTTATTTCTAAGTTAAGATGATAAATAGTCATACCTTGGGGCATTTTTTGTTTTTAATTTTTCATTCTAGACCTTAAATTAAGGATTATTTAGTGATTTTTTTTAACTCGACATGCTACAAACAACAATATCGTTTAAAATGGATACCTGGGGAGTGTTTGAAATAACAAATAACCCTGCATACACAATGTGGGTATAGGCTACATTTGTCTAGGTATAAAAGACTAATAATTAATTTTGTAAAATTTGAAATGTTTCTAAAACGGCTCTAGCGTTTTTGTTAAAAATATATATTTGGAGAGTACTTAAACAAAAACAAAAAAAATGTACCTCAACTTGTCTGTCGTAAGCGAACCCAGTCCACTTGCTAGCCTTACACTTTAAACCGCACAAATGCCAGTGTGGGTACCAAGGCCGGCAACATAAGATTTATGAGAACGTAACTTCTGGTTCACACGAAGATGGAAATATATATTTTCTAAGCAAAGTTTTAAAGGCCGATACAGAGAATGCTAAGCTAAGCTAAGCAAATGTCCCTGATTTCAATGTGGTTTCTTTCTGGTCTGCTCCAGTGAAGTTTAGTTATGATGGCGTTCTTCAAAATGTCTTGTTTGAGTTCAGATGATAGTACTGAGGAAGAAAAGATGCTGCTGTTAGAAGCTTTTTGGAAGCTGAAGAGAATTTAGGAGGTGGAGGTTTGACTTGTTCAATTAACGCTTCCATTTTAATATAAATACATTTATTAAATATAAAACCTAAATATAATATTACTTCTTAAATACAGGTGGAACAAACTGAAGACTAAACTTCAACACTTCTTTGGTTATTTTCACCAAACCAGCACTGCGTCTGTTCAACACGGAGCCCGAGTTGCGTTATGCGCATGCGCAACGTAAGATGGCTCAGGATGGGAGATGGAAAAATTGCCCGGCCAGTAATTGGAAAAAACATAGCGTGGCGTAGCAAGGCATGGCTTAGCTTAGCTTAGCTTAGCGTTCTGTGTAAATCGGCCGTGAGGGGGTTCGAAGTTCCCTTTTTCATTTTGAAGTGGACCAGAATATAACATAAGCTAATAAAATATTCTTGAAGCCTACTTAGAGTTTTATTCTTTTTTACATAATGTAAAAAATATATCGTGCCTATTTATATAAATGAATAGCCTTTGCTGATTTAAAAAAACAATTTTAAAGCGTTTTAAATGTAACGTTATATCCAAGCTAAAAAATAAAGTTATTATAACAACATCTAATTCATTTACTTCAGATATGTTTATATAAATATTAATTTGTTGTGTCCATTTATTGGTGAAACCTCATATTTGATGAAATAAAATTGAATTTTTCGGAGCTTCATAAAACCCTATTAAAATCCAATTCCAATTGAAATTCAAACTAAACTCATAAGAATGTCACCTAAAGCTTAAAGCCTCATTACTCTCGACCGCGGCCAAGGACGTTAAGCCATCTTGCCACTAACAACTAAACCATCCCGTGCTGCAGCCCAAGGTCAACAACAGATGAAGGCCAAATAATAAATTATTAATTTCAAGAGATATAAATAAAGATGTTCTGATGCTAGTCCGTAGTTATCATGATGCTAAACCACTCAGGATCGCTAATTCATTACACGCCACGTTCAAGCACTGATTGTGTGACTATTTTGTATTCCTTCTCGGCTTGGTCATTAAAATGCAACTAAAACAAAGCAAAATCACAAGACGCACATGTGGTACAGCAAAGGACCTTGGACATGAGCAAGGTCGTCAATATGTTGTGCTTCATTCATTTTATCCACAACCATCTTTGAGAGATATGGTTCGAGTCCCGACCTGGCCTAAGACTTGGTATTCACGTGGTAAGAAAGCTGATTGTGGGTGGACCTATGATTCAGAATTCGCTGGTGCCAATAAGTTCCACTTGCGTTAAACGCTAGTAGAACCCAATCTTAAGAAGCAGTAAACATATTGTTTTAAATAGTTCCTAGTTAAATTAAATATATGCTACGATAGTGATAAATCATTTGTAGCATATTTCAAAATACATAGGTAGTTAATTTAAAATTAACCCTTTTATAAGCCTTATGACACATTTAAAGAAAGTAATTAATAAATTAATCCAGAGAATCAGATAATGAAAAATATCACACGCGAGTAATGGAAACTTTCAGTAGTATCCACCTGGAAGGAGGATGGAAAAAACACTATACAAAAAACTTTTGTTCAGTGTCACAAGATGAGATTGAGACAGACTTCTCAGATCAAAGTTTATATTTTGCGTCATGATATCAGCATTTTCTTACATAAGGGTGTAGGGATGAGGAAGGTAGAGTTTTAGAGAAAATGTAGCCGCACTTGCACGTAGGAAGAATGGTACTCCATAAATTTAAAACCACCCTAAGCACATACAGTCAGGATTCGAACACTGACCTACTCGTCAATGGACACCAGAGCAGATCTTGCGAGTCTAACGATGCAGATCCAAATCTAAGTCATTTGGCCGTGTGTATGTGATGATTTTAGTATGACTTTTGTAAACAAGTGAACTAAGCTAAGTGAACTTAACATTTTAATAATTATATACGGCCCAACACCTCAGTCTGTATAGCATCTGTCTACTGAACTAAAGGCTCCAAGTTCAATTCCCAACATGGCCGAAAAATGTATCGTTGAAAAGATTGGAATGCATCGTTGAGAAGATTGGATCTTCCCTTCCCTTCCCTTTGACAGTGATTAATTAATTTTTCGGGTTATAGGTGTAGTGTCTATTATAGAATTCAGCTAGCTTGTAAGCTATGCGCTAGTATAATATATCTGCACAAAAGGTTCAAGTGAAATACCCCCAATTAGAAAACACTCTCTTTTACATGATTACATCGCTATGAACTACACTGGATAAATTATCATCTCTGAGGGAACTGCAAGGTTACTATTGTGAAACAGAGTTGTCATTTTATTGTTTTCACGTGGTCAATCTTCCCTCAAATTTAAGACAAGTTTCGTCAATGTTGCCAGTAGCTAATTCTTTACCCCAGCATACCACCCTCCAACATAGCTGAAAGCGAGGATATTTGGCAACAGTTAATAGAGAGAGAGAGAGACAGAGACAGGATAAAGCTTTTCTCCATAGACATGCAGCTACCTTAGAGGTGATATTGGGTGTAGATGGGTCTTCAACCTGAGACTCCTCAACACGTTTTGAATGTTGATTAAAAGTCACCAGAAAATAACTTATCGAGCTTATTTCTAAAAATAACCATTTTATGTCTAGATTTGTATAAACATGTTTGAGATGAGTGAGTACCATAACAAAAGACAAGAAGACTAGAACATTAATCCGGGGAAATTCGTATTTCCCACATCTCGCAGAGCGTCACGAGGTAGCGCTTTAGGATCTTCCATTAAACACAACTGGTATTTTGCTGTTCCCGCAGATAAACAACAAAAAAAGTTATGATGGCGGCTTGGATTTAATGAGTAAGCCAGAAGATTAAAAATAGAAAGACAAAGAAGAAAAATGAAACATGAAGAGGGCGGGCACAAAAAAAACCCAGACGAAGTGGTTTTAAAAATAAGAAATAATAAAAACCGTATATATTGTGGCGAGCAAGCTAGGACATACAGTAGCCTAATTTCATTAAGTTTTTACCGAATAGGCAGAAACCGGTTTATTAATAATTTATATATGTATATATATAAATATATATATAATAACTAGCCTGTCCCCTTAACATCGGTTGTTCGCCTCAATAGACAATAGAAGGGAACCTAGTCTTCGTGTTAGAGGACACCGTCTGGACTGAACAGAACTAGTTTTTACAAAGATGTGGAGCAAGATTTTATAACATCTCTCCAGGGTAGAAATCAACCGCAAGGTATTATTATAGTAAGAACACGATAAGAACAACATCTTAATAAAATACTAGCCCGCTTCAGTGGCCGAATGGTTTAAGGCAGGGGTCGGCAACTGGTTGATCGCGATCGTGGCAATTTCCATCGATCGCGTAAAGAAAACTATGTCATTAAAAGTATATCTTTGAATCTCTTAAACTCGCAAATACATCGAGTAATTTCAAATAGTATGAGTGTGATCAAAATAACCTTGATTGGTCAAATGCTATAAAAAATAAAATAGTTTAATATGAAACCACACATTTTAACTTATTTATTAAATTTATTTTATAGAAAAGGGATAAATTATTCAAGGAAGGTTGATTTTAAAGAACAAATATAAGATGTATAAATAAAAATAAATAAAAAGTAGAGTTAAGAAACGACGGATGATCTCGGGACTTGTAATATGTTTAATAGTCGATTGGAGTCCTAAACGACTATCGACCCTTAGTTTAAGATGTCACTCTCATGTTTAGACTAGAGAGATCGGGATTCGAACCCTGGTAGAGTCTAATAAGGGTGGCTTTTTTCCCTAAATGGTTTCCCACTCTCCTTCCAAGCACATGTAGGTGGATTACTTCTAAAATGCCACCTTTCTCATCCCTACTCTATTAGAGTTATTGTCATGTATGTTTATAACCTGAACAGTTAGTAGGACGCTGTGATTAAATAATAATATACTAGCGATTTTTTTTTTGCAATCAACATTCAACATAACATTTTATTATTATCATCATTATTATTATTATTTAGGTATTGATTAAAAGTGGCAGATGTAGATCACATGGCTTCACTGTTCTTTCAATCGCATCCTTACTAAAAGTCTCAGTCATCCTCTATAATACGAATGTGGTGGAAAAAAAACAATATATTACAATTGCAAAAACAAAAAAGTTAGTGAAATATATTTTTGTAGTTGAATACTCTCAAAATGTATATAAAAAAAAAGTAATGTTTTTATTCTAAACCTACATTTCTTCCCCACTTACAATTTATATAAAGTTGTTTCGGTTTTGTCTTTATAGGGTTATTTTAAAAATCGGAATGATTTATTTCAACGTAATATTAAAAACACTATTATGTTGTACAGTGTCCGTTATCAGGTTTTTTTAAATCCATTTTTAATAAAATTAATAATAATAATAATATTTAGCACCACGTCTTACTACCCGTTCGGGTTATACGCTTAAGTACTAATTACGCTAATGGATTAGGANTCACCCGACCGAGATTCGAACCTCGATCTCCCCATCCTCGGCGGTCGAGCTCAACACGAGTAGCGCGTTAGCCAACTACGCCACCGAGGCGTGTTTTAATAAAATTAAATGTGACAATAAAGCTCATCTGCCGAAGCGCATCCTTAATCAAATATAAGTGTCATTAGCGCCTATGAACGCTCCTGTGAGCCCTAAATCTCTTTCATAGTATATTCACGATATTGTTGGCTTTTCTCTGAAGTTATAAAGTTACTTAAATCATTTCCATACTCATACACCTCACAAATGTGTCTTGTCACTTTGACAAGTGGTGTGAACTGACCTCACTTGTCAAGCTATCAACACATATTTGCGGAGATGGATAAGGACGGGGCAGCTTAATTAACAAAGTGTCAGAAGAGAAACATTAGTGCGATCCAAATATACCTTTAATGCTTGCTTTTAAACCGCGTGAGAAATCAAGTTCAACCCCTCCGGGATTCGAGTAAACCAAACCTCTGCTACCAATCTGCAGAATAGCACTTAGCGATTTTGTCAACACCACAAGGCTTGTAACATACATAAAACCCGCTTCGGTGCCCACGTGGTCTAAGGTACTACTCTCGCAGTATACTAGATTGCTGATGATGGGTATATCAAGGTTCGATCCCAGTCGGATGCAATGAGGGTGGTTTTCCTAAATGGTTTTCCATTTTCCCTTCACGCAAATGCGGGTATACTTCCTCTAAATGTAACCTTCCTAATCCCTAAAACAATCGGCCTAATTAATACATATGCGTATAAATCAAACTGATAGTAAAACAGAGTGCTAAAAAAAAGCATACACAAACAGCTGATAGGTACACTTCAATTTTCATAGGAATGGCCTTATTTGGCAGCTAAAAAAGTTACCAAATCTACTTCCACACATTCATTCGTCAATTCATGTGATCTTCAGTGGTCATTTTTTATTGATAATATCAATACCTATAAAAAAGAAATATATTACTAATTTTGACTTTTAATAAATGTGTATATTTTCTAAAAGGCTCTTCCTACGCAAATTTAACTGTACTTAAACAGCTGATAAGTACCTGGCAAACATACACACACACACACACAAAATACATATCATAAATATTACCAGCTCTCTACCACATTCAGGTGTATTTGGTTCGTGTTAACCTTAGTCTTTTGTGACAGTTGAAAACATAAGGCTACTATAAACACAGTTTAGTATTCATCCGTAACGCAATTATGAGCTGAAACTTTGGAAAGTGATGTTAATTTACATCACTTGTCAAACTAATATAAGCTATCTTCTGCTATGATGAGCATGGAACTATTTTTAGTAACTTTTCAACTGTCAGAAAAGGCCAAAGCTACCCATGAACGCACAATACCCTTCACAGAGGCCTTTTATGAGCAACTGATTGCTTTAAAATTTAAAAAATTGTATTTTTTTTAGAAATACTTTTATTATTTTATAGGCAAATATAATTTCTTAAATATAATCAATCATTTTGGTCCTAAATAGCCTATAATTTAATTTAACCACCAGTCCCCATCAATAAGACAATTTAGTCCATAATTTATCGCCACAGGAATGGTGGCCACATGTTCTAACACGCTATCCTCGCAATAGAAAAGGCTGTTGAAGGGGAGATCAAAGTTCCAATCTGAGCCAAGTGTACTAAGGGTGGTTCCCCCAAAATTGTTTTACACTTTCCCTCCACGCAAATGCGGGTATACTTCCTATAAATATATCCTTCCTAGTTCCTAAAACCATCAGCGTATATATAACATGAACGTGTAGTAAGACGCAGTGCTAAAAAAGAAAAGAAAAAAATATTTCCGAGAGTTCAAACCTAATTCGATGTATTTATATGTCTAGTAAAGTATTTTTTTTAAAACTGTTGCCTGTGACATATTTTAAATTTAGACTAATTACTTGTCTTATTTGAGGTGAACATTTCAAACCAGCTAATTATAAAAACAGCAAGCAACTTACAAACTAGCTTTGCTCTAGACCAGACATAGACTGTACCTTAGTGGTTTTTTAATCGCCTCTTCCTACACATTCGAGATAAACACACATAGGCCCTACATATTTTAATAACGATGAATTAGGGATGAATAGGTTAGAATTAAGATTAAAAGTACTCACAGTTGCATGAAGGAAGAGTGGAAAACCATTTAGGAAAAAAACACCCCTAATACACCCAACCGGTACTCAAAACACCGATCTCTCCACAATGGGCAGTCCAGTCTATTACGAGTAACGTCTTAAACCATTCAACTACCGAAGCGGTTTTTTTTCGTTGCTAAGCTATGGGGTGTCTGTTCTAATATTATACTAGTTTGTAAGTCATGTTCCGTTATTATTATTATTATTATTATTAACACCGCGTCTTACTACCCGTTCGGGTTGTAAGCACTTACGCTAATGTGTAATCTAAGGGTGATTGTGAGATGAAATGGAGGACCTACAGTTTAACGTGGGATCCGAACCACGGTGGAGGCCTGGCATTCCACATATTCACAAGCTGTGATTAATACACGTCTTGTCAGAGGTGAAGGAAGGGTTTGGTAATCAGATAAATCTGTGCCGGGACCGAGGATTGAACCCTGGACCCTCCGATATAATTAGTGCTATGAAAGTACTCGTTATGTAGCCCTAGTTGAAAATAAATAAATTTCCAAACCACCTAAATGACCTGCGACCCTTCCTGGTGAACGGAGTGTACATAACCAATAACCAAAACAATTTATACTCTGCCCTCATGCTATCCTCATATTTACACTAATGAGGTAGAAATGAGAAGGGCTAAAACAAACTGGCAGTGTGGCAGCACTTGCGTGGAAAGAGAGAAAGAGAAAACAATTTAGGTAAAAAAAAAATCACTTTAGAACATCAAGCCCAGGACTCGAACACCAACCTCGTTGCTCCCGACAAAAATGCCTTGGGTCCTTAAAATGTATAAGGAAAAGTGAAATGTTAGTAAAAAATCAAAAACATAATCAAAAATGTTAGTGGGTTAGTAAAAAAATAAATAAAATGGCCTACTATGTCCGTGATCTTGACGTGCAACAAGGAACAGGTAGTCATGATGTCACGCTGGTTCTATCTGCTAAAACCTGGTGGTCTCCCAGATCACACGGGTGTTTCTTCGCAGGGCTATCATCTATTTGGAGAAGGGCGCCTTTATTGTCTTTCCCCCCCCNAGGGCGCCTTTATTTTCTTTCCCCCCCCCCCCTCTCCTGTACTCTTTCACTGTCACTGATTTATAAACAATCGACTATGATCATTTGTGTTCAGCTAAGGCACGTGCAAACACTGGAATCGAGCTGCCTTAAAATTAAAACGTTATTAAATAAAGGTGAAGAAATAAAATCGCTATAAAATACTTCTACTATGTGCTTGGGACATTAAATAAATTTTCACACATGTAAAACAAACACAACCAAATCGTAATTTAAAAAAATAATAATATGCCGTAGAAACACAGAAAGTACAACAGAGATCCTCAAAAAATGTTTCCCCCCTGCCTCTCACCACTGCCACGCATCTTCCCATCCCCCAGTGATGCTGCTGCCCTCGGTACAATGGGTAGGTGTGATAATATGTCCCCATACGGTCACCACCATCCAATAGTGGACATCAGCAGCGTCTGATCGCGGTGGCAGTCTCCTCAACGACTTCGCAGGCCATCGCCCTTCAGGTGGCGGTAAAGGTAACAAACAACCCGACGATAATAACAAGATAACCCTAACGGTTCGAACTCCCAGACTCTAGGCAACTGAATCACTTGAAAACAAAATATGTTAGTCGTCGACTTGGGGAGGGAAACAGCGCGGACTGGCTCGCGAGCGATAGAATACGAGAGGTCCGTCCGTCTACTGGAATCCGCACCGTCTGATCACGTCTTCCACACCACGCGCAGACAACAACGAACGCTGTCTCTCTCTATCCAGATATTTCTCCCCCTTCCTTCCCGCTCAAAACACAGCCCCCACTTCCCCCTCTAACTCTACGCTCCGGCTGTGCGCTACGAACGCCTGTGGGCCAAGCGTAGTTTGGTAGGCCGCCGCGACGAGTCGCCACCGTCGAAGGAAGAGAAGTTTTTGGAGGGAGGCGAGGCGAGGCGGGTGCGATGGGGGCGACCTCTTCCTTCTCGACAAAGATCAATATCCCTAGCAACAGGAGTCTGTTGTTGACTGACTGTTGATGCTGTGGGTTTTGTTGTCTGGACCAATAAATGGATTCCAATATTATATTAAAATTAAATAGTTTTAAGCTAAGCAATTCTGAGTGGTTTTCAAGAAGGAAGCTGTGTGTTGTTTAGAATACTTTAGTGTAGCTATAGGGGTAAATTTTGTTCGCTAAGAGAAGTGTGTAGTTATATTATATGGCCAAGAGATTACGTCAGCGCTATACCAGAAATCAAACAACACTCAGCCTCGTTCTGGCTAACCGAACTCAATTAAATGATAAAGATTATATATGCGGGAAAGTTGAACTCGATAAATTTGACTAAAAGGGGAAAATGACATAATTACGGGTGCGGGAAATGAACTAGATATATTTGACTAACAGTGAAAAATGGCATAATTATGGGTGCAAGAGTTGAACTTTCTATCTTTGTTATCTTTAAATTGTTAAATGACACCTGGACACGGTAATCAAACCTTTGTTCAGATGTAATTTAACAATTTAAAGAATATGATATTTAGATGCAGCTATAACTGTAATTAACAGCTTTCTATATTTGGCTATGAGTAGAATAAGTTTAACTATGAGCGAAAAGTGACACAAGTTGTTGGTGCAGGAGATTAACTCTGTATATTCGACTACGAGTAAGTAATAACACATGCCATGGGCGCAGGAGTAGTTTGATCAGGCTACCTAACACCTCGCGATTTTCCGTTTTTAAATCACTGTAGTTGATACATAATTTGTGCTACAAATAGGGTATAAATTGTACAGAAAATATTTGAAAATGAAAATTCCTTAGCTATAATTTGAAATTTATAACTAGCTATATATCAGCTGTTTTTTTAAGGGCTGCCCTTGCGGTTTACTTTAACTCCAAAGATCAGTGGTGAATCCGGAGTGGGGGGAGGGAGCGATGGGAACAATCTCACCCACCCCCACCCCCATGGAAAATAATATAAAATATAGAAACCAACACCTTTATGAATGACTGACACCTCCCTCACCCTATTTTCTACATGACCTAGACAACAACTCTTTCAACTTAGCTATAATGTGCAGAAAAGCAAGTGGCTTGAAATTAAAATTTTCCAGTAATAAGATTACTAAGTTTAGTATTATGATAAACTATTTGTATTAAAATACTTTTTTTCTATTATTACCTTTCAAACCATTTTAGGCCCATGTTTATTAGGTACTCTTATTGTGAGTGACTTTTTTGTTTTATGTTTTTTTGTATTGAAATCATAATTTGTGTTATTTTTTACAAGTCCTCTTTTTTTATTATTATAGTTATTAATTAAAATTATTTTAGAAGCTAGCAATATTATTATTAAAATTATTATAAATTAAAAGCTTGATTAATTAAAATTATTAAATTGATACTTTAAGGAGCCTTATGAAAACCAATCGCCCCCCTCGACAAAAGCCCTGGATCCACCCTCGCCTGGTCCAATACGGGTTTGTGCGGATGAAGATATAGATATAGATATCAATAATATATCTCAACCTCCTCATCCCTTGCAGTCCAGTCTATTGCGAGAGTGACGTCTTAGACATGTGATCACCGAAACGTATCCCAAGATAATTACAATTATTATGAAATAGAGTTACTAAGGTTATTAAGATGTGCAGGTGCAGCTAACAAGTGGTCAGGGGGGTCGGGGAAGTATTTTGATATTTGCAAGGGTGAATGACCAAAAGTCAGACTCTAACTGGCTCCACGTTCACTTTGTATAAGTCTAGTAGAAGTCAAAGATATTAATCAAGAAGGTGCCAGGGAGTCGAGCCGAAAATCAAAACCTATCATCGAAACTAACCGTTTTTATATAGATATTTTAAGGAAACATGGCCGAAATTGGAATAGAAAAAAATTCTTTAAGGTTCATATAGGTATGATACACTTTTCTTGCTTGGACCAAAATGTGTGTGTGTGTGTGTGTATGTGTATNTATATATATATATATATATATATAGTTTTACTTTTTCTCAGTATTTTTTGTCAGGCATAAGATATATTTATCGTTATATTGTGTAGTAAGTATTTTCTCATTTGTATAGTTAGACTAGCTTATGGGGGGGGGGAGGGGATGGAAGGGGACACGAGAAAAGGCTAGTGATTTTCTTTTTTCAGTTTTTATGGCAAAATTGCTTTGGCTAAAATAAATAAAATATTGCTCCAGTACAAATATAGAGTTTAATTTTCTTCACATGTTGACATTAACGATTGTTAAATATCTGTCATGAGCATAGCGGCACTAGATGAGAAACTTTTTAAATGAAGAGAAAAAGTTGTCATTAAATTCCAGGACTCCATTGACAGATATTCAAGAAATGTTGAAGTCACCATGTGAAGAACATAAAATTATATGTTTGTACTAAACTATTATTTGATTCATTTTGGCAAAAAAAAAAGTTTTGCCATAAAAGCTGCAAAAACAATGACTTTTTCTCTCATCTCTTACATCCCTACCTAAAGAGGTGTATACATCCTTGTGTGACATAAAAAAATGTCGAAGAGAGAGGAAGGCTGAGAAATGAGAATAAGCCCACTTAGACAAGCAAAATAAATAATTAAAAGTGCTATTTATTGAAGCCAAAACTGTTAATGGGGATGGTGGTTGGTTGTGAAGCTTACACAAGGGGGGAGGGGGAATAAACCATACATTCTTTCACTTCCTGATTTTAAATATCATGTAATTAGTATTTCATAGATTGTGTTCATTTAATATGGTGAAAAATCAATGTTCACATTTAGAGGTTTCTTAATGCAATATGCATAGCTTTTTTTTTTAAACTCTGCAGACCCGTTTACATATTCAGAGTCCTATATGTCAAATTTCAAATATTTAAAGTAAAATCATGAGTAATGTTTCTTAGTACTTTTTTTACCCAATTCGGTGGACGCATGGTCGAAGGCGCTACTCTCACAATATACTATAATATACTGCCCACGACGAAGAGATCGTGGTCCAATTCAGATTGGGTGCACCGAGGGTGGTTATTCCGAAATAGTTTCCCACTCCCTCTCCACCCAAATGCGGATACACTTACTCTAAATTTAAACTTCCTCGTCCCTGACCAATTAATTTGTACATAATCGTGTAACACAAACGCGATGCCAAAAAAAAATGCCATTTTTGTTTAGTCTAAGATAATATGTTTGTTAATAAACCTATTTGATAGGTATATTATATAATTTAATGACAGTAGTTATTTTAAAGGAAAATCAACTAAAATAGTACACATTATTTAATCAGATTATAGTTATTAGCTGGCCCGACTGTTTGCGCGGCAGTTCTCGTCTACCGACATGGCCCCCTTAAGATACACTCAGCTGGGAATTTTGGTTTGATAATATGAACGTAAACATAACATGATGCCTTGTAATAAAGATGGCTGTGGCTATGGAAGACCCTACTAACAGGTGAAATACTATCTCCTCTAGAGTAGTGGTGTCCAACCTGGGGTCCGCGAATACGTCTCAGGGAAAATTAAATAAATATATATCCAAATATACATACAATATAACTATTTTTAGTTCGAAGTCCAAGGGATATTTAGAAAAATTCGAAATATTCTAAATTAAAATTTACCATTTTTATGAGTATATAGGCAGCTGATACACAATAAACCAATATCCTCAAAATATGATACATATAAACAAACACATGTTATATATGCTATATAAAACACAATATATACACATATATAAAAATAAAAGTTTAAACACAAAATAAAGAAACTTACAAAAATTAACATATGAAAATTGCATAATTAAATCAGTCAGTAGTTACGTGATTGCAATGTCACAGAGAAGCAATGTAAATCAAGCAAACCCATCCTTTTCTATTCTAGGAAACCAGCTCGCCGCCGGGGCAGAATTCTCCGATTAATCTTTTACTATGCATCAATAGCTCTACTTTATAAGACACTCTTGGCATATAAGATCGTTAAGTAAGGTATGAAAGGAGTACAGACTCTTAAAAAAAAAATAATCTATGGGCTTCAAATTATCCAAATATTTCCTTCTGAAATTCGAATCACAAGGGTTTTTCTTTTTTTCCATTGATTTAAATAGGAATTTCATGAGGAATCATGGTGGATTCGAACTATCCAATTTTTCGAATTAACCAATGTCGAATTAGCCAATGTCGAACTAGCCAAATTCTACCTACTCTGTGTGTACATGTATGTTTTTAAACTTATTTCTCAATGCATTATTTTGGGTGTAGATTATAGAATATGTATAGCTTGTATTATGCACCAACAACTTTAAGGCAACAAAGTTGAAGAGGAATTATATCTAGGGGTTTACCGTATACTATCAAAAAAGTTTTAATAAATCTATAAATTGTTCTAGAGTGTGAGAAATGATGATAACACACAATAAATAAACATTTCCCTTGTTATTCCATATGTACGTATAAAATAATGTCGCTTCCAGCCTATATCTGCTTTTAAAAAATTTAGTACATTTGTTGTATTTTATGAACGAAAGATCATAAGGTTTCTAAGATGGGCTCAACTACCCCTGCCTCTTCCCTCTCCAACTTATTAAAGACCTATTGGAAAGTCGGAGGGTTTGTATAATCGTTTAGGAGTTTTGTACCCCTGTTTTTTTTTATTGTTAAGAGCCTCGTATCACGGCCAATTAACCTCCATATTAGATTCCCAACCACGCAAGAATTGTAATCGCAATGCGATACTTTTCTGCATTCTCCACGCAACAACGGTTAGATTGGAATCAGTGAAATATTTACATTTTCTAATTTAATTTGGTAAAATTATTTTACTCGTCCCCATTCCATTGTCTTCAAAGGAAGACTGCAGAAAACCGCACCACAATATGACGTCTGTTTCGCGCTGTATTGACTTACCTGAGTAACGTTATCCATGGGGTGAGACGGGCTCGTAAGATTTTATTCTTCCTTACTGAATTAGGCGTATTTTATCTAAATATTATATTTGTGGGCTAATGCATCAACCTATTTTGGTTTAGTTTTTTGGTGAGTGGGAGGTCAGTGTTCGAGTCCAGCCGGATGTACTGATGATGATTTTTGCTAAATGCTCTCCCTCTTTTCCTCCTCAGAAGTGTGAGTATATTTATTAAAAAATCTACCCTATCCTTCCCTACCATGAAAGTGTACATATTCTTATAGCCTGGACGGGTAAAAGGACGTGGTGCACAAAATAAATTGTCACCCAATTTAGGGGAACGATTAATACACCTACCTTGAAACGCTTTGAGTTCATCACTGCAGCAGCTTATTAGATAGGCCTATTTAATGTTTATAATGTTAGTGATTTTTATTTATTTGACGTATTTAACGTGTACTTTCTAAAACGGCTTATTATAATAGCACACAAGAATTTATTTGCGTGAGAGCGAAGGGGCATACCAATTTTTGGGGGAAAATATTTTCATATAACTTCTAGGGTTCTTTTACATGCCCCGTTTGATATTAAACCTACATCCTTACTTCCCCTCCAAAGGAAGATGTGCTACGGATTATTATAGCTCAAGAAAAATCGGTAGACCCCAGATGGGTATGAACCCACGAACTTCGTGTCCTGAGGCGAGGACTTTAACCCAATACCACATAGGCTGACTATGATATTAGCATAGAACCCAGGACGAGCAGGGAAACACCAGAGGTAAGAGTAAGAATTGCGTGATTTGGCCCCTCACCCATCGAGAAAATGTTGAAGATATTCCCACGGGTGTTAATAGACTGTCAAATCTCGAAGACGAGACTTCAAACCGCGGATCGGCAGCCTCGAGCGAAATGAGACTAGAACAGAAGGGGAGGGGAGGAGGTATTTGCGGCGGTTGGAGAAACACCAGTCCAGCTGCTAGACGATTCTCTCGTTCAAGGTCATGGTGTCGACAAGGAGTTCACAAGGTCAATGACAGCCAACCTGTCCGCCCGTGGACAGCGCGGCGGAGGAGGGGGGACCTTCGGGATTCGAAGTACTCTGTTGATGGGCAAAGGTGTTCCACCAATCGGTTCTAAAGACTGTAAATGGATAGCCCACTTAGAAACACAAGACTATATTGGACCTAGCCACATCGGTAGGCACGTTGTATGGTTTGGTTCGCTGGCGATTAAGGGGTCCGGGCTCGAATACCATCGGTATTTTTGAAGATAGTGTATTTTCTAAAAGATTTTTAACTTGCCTTTTATACATATGAGGATTTTCCACTCCTCCTTCATGGAAATTTTTACACATGCGGGCATGGATATGGGTAGTAGTAATACGTGACTCACAAATTTAAACGAGACCTTTTTATGCCGTGTCTACTTTCATGTAAAATATAATTGTCATGGAAAAAAAAGCCAAGAACTCAAAAAATTCCTAGCTCTAAAATATATTAATCTTTTGTCAATGTTTGAAACTTTACATTTGATCTAATACGCTTATAACGAGCGTCAGAAACATGTTTTCTTTGTAGAACAGCACAATCAAAATACATTATTATTCACAGTCAACACACCCAGATTTGGGACATACCAATTATAAAAAAAAATTCTAGTACTTTAAGTTTTTTTTACTAACTATATTGCTCATTTTTCGTCCTCGAATCAACTTGATTTTATTCCAGTGATTTGGAGAAATGTATAATATTAAGAGCAATCCAAAGAACTAATAACTACATTTGTGCAGTTTAGTAAAAGAATAATTTGTATTATTATTACTAAGGTTTAAAGGTACATTAGCGCAAATGAGCACTGGTGGTCACACATTCAGGCATTGGCCTCACAAGAGACTGGATTTCCAGTGACAGTGAGGTCAAGGTTCGAACCTAGGCCGAGGGTTCTGGTGGTGGTTTTTACACGAATATTTTTATCACTGTTTTTCCTCCCGTATTCTCCATAATAATGTGGGAGCACTTCCTTCAAATTACTTTATTAATCCCCACTCTTTAAACTAAGACATTAATGAACTATAATTTAAAAGCTACCATTTTAAATCGTGCGGCCGTTAGCACTATAAATTCTAAATTAAAAGTATACTAAATGCTCCCAAAATACAGTGTCAATCCAAAAGTGATCTGGGACAGCCATTCATAGCTATATCATCTTTTGATGTCATGACTTTCACCCCCTCTCTCTTTCCCTCTCTCTCTCCCTCTCTCTCTCTCTCTCTTTACTCCAAACAACTACATAAGTTTTAGTCTGCGAGGCAGATGTTCGGAAAAAGGCCATAATCAACGGACTTTCTACCATAATTTTTGCGTTTGAACTCCGTTTTATTCCTCTTGACGAAAGTTGGGACACAACATTTTGTATGGTTCGACAGGTGTGTGGCATTGGAGTCGCGTCAGGGCATGCAAGGCAAGCACTGCTTGTCTTTGATTGAAGATATGTAATTATTTTATTTAATGTTTGCAAAAATATTCTCCTGGTAATCATTAATTAAATGTAATTCAAGCATCAGTGAGTAATAAATAAAATCCCATACATGGCAGTGACCGTAACATGCATGCAAGACGTCCACTAGTCCATCTAATAATGGTGGTTGAAAGTCAGTATTTGTCCAACTTTCAGCCCATTGCTCTAGCTAGTGTAGTTCTTATTTGTGACGTCATAGAGTTCGGAGTGGAGAGAAGGGGAAGAGATGCGGATGTCAGGTAAAAATGCAAGCAGCCAAGCTACGGCTTCTCTTACCTGAAAGGTGACGACTAGAACCGAAGTCATTTCTCCTCTCTCTTTCAAAACATATTGGGATGATATGGTATGAAAGGGGGAAATTATTACTGTCAAGGTACATAAAGTTATACAAGAAGTTGCAGCCTGAAGATGGAATTGTGTGAACACCAAAACTTGTACTAAGATCTGCTTTGCACAACTTATTGTATAAAATTTCAGGAAATAGAACGCGTCCTATATCAGCCATTTTTCTTGTACAACTTTTGATCTGTAAACACGATAACTTTGCTTGCTAGACAGTTACTTTTTTTTAAAACAAAAGAGTAGTTATTGTAAGAAAAACAGCAAAATGCTTGAAAACAAACAAATAATTATAATTGAAGGAGGTTAAACCTCAAATATAAAAGGTTTTCAACTGTTTAAAAAAATCGAAAAAGAATTCTTTTTATTTTCATAATATTATTATATTATATCATAATATGATTAAGAAATTATTTACATTAAATACCGATATTTTCCAAATCATTCAATCATTATTTTTCTATAGAAAGGGCAAAAGCCATCTTTTATCATATATTGTATGCAATCACAAATGCCGTTTGAACATTCACTGGCTAAAATTTGTATGCAATCCATGTTACCAAGATATTGTACAATTTCTTGCACATATTTTTGTACAAGAAGTTGTGTCGTGTGTACTGGGCTTTAGAGTTTTGTGGAGTTTATCATAGTGGGTGGTTTTATTATGTGTGTATCATATCAGTGAAAGCGAACAAACGAAAGTTTATACATCTATAATAAGTAATAACACAATAATGTAAATCACAGAACAGAAAGATGCCCAAAGCCACAACCATAATAAAAAAACACTAAATAGCTTCTTGAAGCATAAAATAAAAATAAAAAAATCCCGGGACCTGCCCTTTTAAGCTTGGAGGCACCCCTTCCAAGCTTTCCTAAGAATTTTGGTTTCAAGACGCTATTGATATATTAAATAATAGTCGTACTAATAATAAAGTAATATATTATCAAAGTTTACTGCAAAAAAAAAGTTTGTATTTATTAAATCTACTTATTAGAACACTACTATTCAAAGTTTTTCAATAAACAATCAGAGCCTGTGGATAAGGATACATTGGGCGAGTTCTATATTTTGAACTGGTCTGTACCACCTGTTTGAAAGAGTAGGCAAGTACAGCAAAGTGGCCACAAGTATGTCAAACATGTGTAGGGGAATATTTGGATGCCAGTATACGCTCAGTTGCGATAGACGGTAAAATTACAAGAAAACTACTTGTTGACACATAATGTATTATTTATTCAGATTGCATTTTACTATACTATCCTCGTAATAGGGAAGGCATCAAAGGGTATGTGAGAAAACTAATGTGTATGATTTTTAAGCAGTTTCTTGAAATTATTTTTTAATTGGTTGCGTTATGTGTTGTTTATCTATGGGATGATTTCATTTGTGAACTACAAATTTAAAAAAAAAGGTTCACTATAAATTTCTCGATTTATGAAATTACATTATAATTTTAGTTTAATATATATAACAAATAACGATGTATATGTAGTCTGTATGGGCAGGAATACCCTGCAACTGTATAATCGGACCTGTTTATCTTGATGGGAGATTAACAGGACAATCTTATGTACTGTACATTTCTTAAGAAATCAATCGAATGGGCTATAAGAAGAAGTCACGCTTAATGTTGTGCGTCGCATGTGGTGCGCATGACGGTATAGTTATCAATACATTTAAGCCAAGTAATCAGAAATTTCTTTATCGAACGATTTCCTAACAAATGGATAGGTCATGCAAAACCTACTGGCTGGGATTGGCCTACGCGTTCCCCGTACTTAAATCAAGTAGAGTTTTATTTGTGGGGCCACTTGAAACCAATTGTTTATTCAACAGTCATTTTCAGAATTGAAATACTTTTTCAACGTATACAATAGGGCCGCCAACAAAACTGACAAATACCTGTTATTTTTGAATTCTACGACACGATGACTGCAGGCTTGTTTCAAGCCCAAAATGGCAATTTTGATATCTTGTTATAATGTGAAGCAGCTCCACACTTCGGTCTGAATTCACTAACGAGTGCAATTCTGCTCCGGCGCAAGTCTAGAAATGGCGCAACTTTGCACCCAAGATACTCCCAAAGATGCGCCTTATTATTTGCTCCATTTCCATATTCACTAAACAAGGTGCAAACTGGTGTCAAGATTATGGTGACGTCACCATAAACGTCATCAATTGAGCAATTTTCGACCAATCCTTGTGAAGAATTTACTTTCAAAGTCAAGTATACTTTGTTTTAAATATCTTATGATAGCAAATGACAGCAAATACAAAGATTTCTAAATATTTTGCTTATAAACTAGCAACACAATTAGAAGCAGCCTCTTTCTGGGTGCTTCCCATAAACAATATTAGTACATTATTTAGTATTTATTTATATTGTTAGCATAAAGCTTAAGTTCTATTAATAAAACATTTATAGAAACTTTAAAACTTATTTTAAAGCTCCACTAACCGCCATATTTAGTGATGAGATGTATTTGACCTTGAATAATACAAACCTCTTTGGATCTAAACAAAGATTACACAGTTCGTGGTTTTGTTTCGTAATATTGCAAGAAATGCCATTGCTTTGTTTGAATGTAGAATTTCAACAATAAAAGGTAATTGCTTTGATACCACTATCTAAATTGAAACCAACCTAGTGCTTGACAGACGTATGTTATTTTAATTTTTTATTATTAATTGGATTACAGTTAACTACTATTATATGTTAAGCCATAACGATAATATACCGCCATTTAAATGTATTGAAGTGGCAATCATGATTTTAATAGTTGCGCCGACTCTTGAGTGGTGGCAAATAAAAGGCACACCTTTGCTCTCAAATTGCGTCTGCTTCTTTTAGTTAATAGGGACTTGGGCACATTTTTTAAACTTGCGCCGGTGCAACTATTTGCTCCCGTTAGTGAACCCAGACCCTGGAGTACAAACAAGACTATAACTTGAAAACAAGGTTAAATGAGACACATATTCATATACTTTAGATCCAGTATTGTTTCCAGCCTGTACCCAAGGTCAGTTTTTTATTCAAGCCATTATTTTTCACTACCGGCTTGCTAGGCCCGTCGTAGCTTCATGTACTCTACCTTATAATATAACTTAAGACTAGGACAGGCACAACATTCAGTCAACGGCAGTTAATTTATCAATGTGAAAGAGTAAACCCATATATTCATAAATGATAAATTTTCGGCCATGCTGGGAATCGAACCTGGGAACTTTAACTTAGTAGACAGACACGCTACCAATTGATCTAGGGCGACACACACACATATATATATATATATATGGACTTTTTCTAATAGTTTTAGTATCTCCTGTCCACCACTGAAGTTGGTCCTACATGTTACATTACAGCATATATACAAGCACATACATGGCTTTAAAACTATCTTACCATACTCGTAGCATTGACACTCAAACTACGGTTTATAAACTGTTATACCTGGCTTATTACCTAAGCTCTGGGACAAACTCTTAAGTAAATAAACTATTTGAGCCCCCAACAAGGATTAAACCAATTCCCCCTTGGCCTTTAACTGAACTTTCTCACAACTTTCTCAAAACCAGGTCATGGGGACTAGCTAAATATATACACGCAACATACGAAAAAGGCAACCCATATTCAATTAAAGACCTAATTTTAAAAAAATTTAGGTTTATTAAATATTCTATAGAGATTAATTTAAATCTGGAAAACTTATTTTTCTGTCCGCGTCTTACTATCCTTCCTAGCTATCCGCAATCAAACTTGTTCACCCCTCAATATTTCCCTAAAACTAACGGTACCTGAAACTTTCTGCTCCGAAAAACTCGCCTTGGAACTTGACAATGAGAATCCCAAGTTTCATCTGCGGGTTCCCCTTTACTCCCTTGTTAAACCTCCCTTTACTCCCTTGTTAAACCTCCCTTTCCACACGCATTTTACCACTCTCCCTTAACTCCCGTCAACCCCCTCCATATTGTCTAGAGTTCTTTATAGTCCCCACCAGGGCAAATAACGTCTTATGTCTTCGTGCATAATCGGAATTTATTGTTTTTTAGCAGCGATAAAGCTAAAGCTGGTTGAAAGGATGGCCAAAATGTAGATATTTTACTATAAACCATTTATAGACATCAAAATCACAATATTTGTATAGTATTCATTGATTACATTTAATATATAAAGTTTACCTTTCTATTGAGATGAGTAAATATCTTATAACCAGCATTGTAAGTTTTGAAATTCCTTACGTCTTCCAGGTTTTCCATATTTAAAAAAAATTGCTGGTATTTTGCGAGCAAAGCCGTAAATGTAAAAATTAAGCTATTTTAGCTATTTTCTACACAAGTTAAGACCAAAATCTTATGTTCTTAGAAAAATTATATAAATCGTAAATATAATATATTTTACACGAGACTTTGCTCTTCTATTTTGTGTTTTTTAAAAAATGCACACAAAATTTTTTTAAATTTCAGTAATATTTTTTCAATCCCCTAACTTTTTTCTGACCTTTTTGAGTTTTTCCTGGTTATGGGTTGGTTCCATCACATATATTCTTAGCTTAAGAACAGAAAACTGTTTATGTTCCTAGTAACTTGTTTCATGGTTAAATAAGTTTACAAAAAAATTATTAATGCAATTAAATGAGTAAATTTAACATATAAGTAGTTTATAATTTTCAACATATCAATTTTTTGCTCCCAATATGTTTACTGAGTTTACATATAACTTTTTTTACGAACCATTGTAAATAATAATAAAGACAACGGATACAAAATGGCTAAAAAATTAATTTGTGCAATTAAGAAAATTAATAGGCCTGACACCAGAATAGGTCAAAGTTTAAAAATCAAAACATAGCCAATTATTATTATTATTATTATTATTACAAATATAAGAAAATAAACTTCATCTTACATTCAAAATTATCTTAATATTTATGCAAACATCTTTACGACAAATTAGTTCTAGTCTATTTATATAAGGTTAAGTGGGTTAATAAATGGTAACAAATATCATATTTTATTGTAGATAAATTAGTCAAAAATACTGTAGAAATTTATAGTAAAACAATATGATATTATAAAGTCTTAGGTCTTGTAAATGACAACTAACCTATAGTTACAAATTTATATTATGATTTGAAAGACGATAACATGATGGATACATCAAAATTGAAAGTTTACTAAGGTTGCCAAATGTAATGTGTTTAATTAATGAAGTTAAAGTAAAAATTATATGAACGAAAAAAATATAAGGATAGAAATTAATGAAAGTTGACAGTTAAAATTTATAACATATGACACTTTAAAATGTATGATGTAGAATTTATCGTTTATAACAAACAAGAATTAATGAACATATTGTGAAATTTTAAGTTATTTAACATACAATTGCATATGTAGATCCAGAACAATTATTACAAAAAAGGATTTTACAAAAATGTGAACAATTAAGTTGATTAATCTTAGTAAGTTTTAAAGATGTTAAATGTTAAGTGTATTATGTAACATGTTGTTGATTTATAATAAAATTTAAACATTCCTTATCTATGTTTAATATAGGGATCCCATCTCCTTATTTTATGAGATGACTAAACCATTGATGGTCTTGGACGACATGTTTCGGAGTTTAGCCCTCATTAGGTCTTAGAAATGGAAATTAGAATTTGTTCCAGATAATTACATAGTGCAAAAGCAACCAATTCTAATTTCCAGTCCTACGTCCTGAGCACCTTAGATTTACGTGCGTCAGTTATATCTCGGCGCTAGATCTAAATATTTAAACATATTGTGTTCGAGCGCCAGGTAGTTTCATGTTCCTTACTAATTATTATACTGGGTTGATTTAAATGAAAACTAGCATAAATTAAAGATCACAAATTATTATTTAGATGTAACCGCACAGCCTAAATTGGAAGTCGTGTTTGTGTAATATTGTATGTTATGAGTTGTGAATGACAAAACAATCATTGCGAGGTTGTTTTTGTTAGCCTATAAACAAATAGAATAAAGGAGCTGACCACAAAAACATTGTCAGAATTCCTTAGTCAGAAACCAGGCCAGGGTAAAATGTAGGGGATTCAGCCATCGTGGCTGACTAACCAACACCGAAGTTTAGGGGGTCACTCTGCCCGATTCGGGACTACACGGTCTAGGACGCTGGTTCATCAATAATTGTTTTGAGAGCTACCGATTGAGCCCAGGGTACCGAGGTTGGGGGACCTAGTAGTCAGATAGACCATTGGGTATTCCTAACAACACGTCGTTTTGTCACAAGCTTCCGAGTATTCTCTAAGTTCTACAATTCTAATAACACTATCAACATCACATTTGTATAGCCATAGTAGTACTGATAAACCTTTTTAAAAACCAAGTCTAAGATCAATCACGAACTCACACAAGAATAAACATTTACCTTCCCCTTCACCTCGTCCATAGCACATCCCGACAGATTCTAGGCCTACGTTTTAAGTAACAAAAAGGAGGTGGTGACATGGGAGTAATTTATTTCACTTTTATTTTTGTTTATTAAAGACTGAGATGTATTATAGATCATGCAAGTTTAGTTGGAGTTACTAGTTCATCTATAACTCTTTGTTTGCGTGAGAGTGCAACACATGTCCATTCTGTTTGCTGGTGTTATCGCTAGCCTATAGCCTACGTCCAACCTGTGATGATGGTGTGATCGCGGGTGTTTTCCCGATGGTTGCTTCTTGCAGCCCTCACCACCCCTCCTTGGACAATTTCCCTTTTCCTTTCTTAGAAAGAAATCGGACAAGTTCAATTTCACAGTCACTTAAAAAAATGTAAATATGATTTGAGGAGATCTTTTATAATTTGTCCTATTCTTTACTACTAGTTTTTAAGGATCGTAGATACCAAAACACACAATATGTATTGTGCCCTTATTTAAGAAAGTAGGACCAAGTTACGCTTCAGTAGGTCCTTCATTAAAACTCATAAATCCTGTTAAAGTTAACATGAAATATATTTTATGCTTTATTATGGATTAAAAGGAAGGGATAGGCCATGTAAGACGTGGCTAAATGTTGTAGACGAATGTGTGAAAAAGAGAAACAATAAGAGTTTTAAGAATAAATGAGCATGCATGACTCGGTGTATGGATGTTGTTGCAGGGAAGGGAGTATGCAATGATGGGGAAGTGTGGAGGAAGTTAGTGAGGAAGGATTAAGTAGAGCATTGTTTTTTGAGCTATTAGCACAGTTTCTTGCCTACCCCATAAGGGGACGGCGTGATTAGTTATGTATTATACTTATTATTATTATTATTATTATTATTATTATTATTATTATTATTAAGGAAATTGAAATCAATATTATTATTATTATTTATTATTATTATTATTACTAAGGAAATTGAAATCAATATTATTATTATTTATTATTATTATTATTATTATTATTATTATTATTATTACTAAGGAAATTGAAATCATTATTATTATTATTATTATTACTAAGGAAATTGAAATCATTATTATTATTATTATTATTATTATTATTATTATTATTATTCAGTTGTTAAATGTTTTATAAACATAATAGCGTAATAACATTAAGGAAAAATAGTAGCAAATTATAAATCTACAGACGCGAAATAAAGTGTCTAAACACTTTTAGTTAAGGTCTTCATCCTATTATCCTCTCTCCAAAAATATTTTAAAATATAAATTAAAAAATTAAGCGCCTTTTAATAAGTTGCGTTCCTTCACAAGCACGTAGTAAAGTATATTAAGCCCACGAGAAGATTACTACCTTTTTAATTATGAAAATAATAAGTTGGTCGTTGGATTACTAAGTTTGGCAAGTTTTTCTAAAAATAAATTTCTACTTCCAGGAAACTCGGCTCATAATGATTGATAAAGTATGGGAGGTGGTGACAGTCGTATTTTAATCTATTTGTTTTGTTCATAATAAGGATTATATAATTATATATACATTTATACATTATAATCCTTATTGTGAACAAAATCTTTTGATTCTATATTTAGATATATAAATATGGATGTAAATTTATTGACATGATTTTTCCCATGGTTAAATTTTGTTTTATAAATAGAATATGGTGAATATCGTGAATATTGCATATACACTTTTAAGATGAATTTAAATAAAGATCAATCTTGGTCACTAACCAATGAAAACTATTGTAGCCATCAAGTAATATCAGCTTTGCTACAACCTTATAATTAAGATATTTGACTCTAACCAACGAGAACAGTAAGAATATTATTTATTTAGCTTAAGCAAAGATTCTGTCCAAGTCAAGTTTGAATAGAACAATGAAGAAATGGCTTCAATAAAATTAAAGAACGTGAAAATCAACAAAAGTGATTCATACATTTTGAGTACACAAGACATTTGATCATTCCTTATTAAACTAAAAATATTAAACTAAAGGAATTTCAAATAAGACAAGTATTAGGGAATTCTAAAGATGGGTTGGAGGAGATTTAGAGGCACTTCGATTATATTACATGTATCTGTGGTCACATGGACTAAACGTAAGGTTTATATAATCTGGTTAACTACTGATGGGGAAGTTGGGGCTACAATCTCGGCTGGTTGTTCTGGGATTGTTATTTTTTCTTAATTGTTTCCTACTTTGCCTTCACACAAATGAGGGTGCATTTCACCTCAATTATACATTTATTACCTCAACTCCATTAGAGTATTTAAAATTCTTACAAATCTGACGTATGGTAAGTAGTAGCCGGAAAAATAATTCCTCAATACTAAATAACCTACTAAAATACTAATTCTAAACAGAGCATTTATGTATAGTGACCTACTATTCTTTCTTCCTTCATATTTATCTCTCTAGCCTTTGAGTAAAAGGGTATTTCTCCATATATCAATAATTTTTAATTTTATCATCAAGACACCCATACCACCAGTCACGTGGTCTAAGGCGTCTGGCTCATCATAAACTGGATTGATGGGGAAGTGTAAACAGAGGTTTTTATCTCAACTGGTTGCAGTGGGAATTGGTTTTTCAGCACAAATGTTTTATCATTATGGTTTTATCCCCATCCACACTATTGTGGGTACACTTCCTCTAAAATACATTTCTCATTCATACCTTTTACATAAATATTTTTTTGTTTGTTTACTGTGTCTTATTACCCACTCGGCCAATCCGCATAGTTACACTAAAGGGTAGGAAGGTGAGGCTAAGTATGGGGTAAGAAAGTTATAAGTTAGAGGAAATGTAGCCCCATTTGTGTGGAGAGAAAATGGGAAACCATTTAGAGAAAACCACCCTTAGTACGTTTGAGTCAGATTCAAACCTAGAATTCTCCGTTACCATCAAATCAGCCTGATGCGAGAGTGACGCTTTAAATCCTGGGTCCGTTGATGCGGGTATTAATTCACTAATAAACCGAGGGTTAAATACTCTACCAAACAAATTTTATCAATTCAGCCATGTTGGCGTATGTGTTTTTTTAAATAAATTAATTTGAACTCTCAACAACAACATAAAACAAACTATCATTAAATTTACTATTGATACATTATTAATTAAAACTATCAATATGACATTTTGAAGCCTTTTTTACCATTAAATATTTAACTTTTTACTAATCGTTTCATTTTACTGTAAATATCTATGTATTTAGAAGATCATCACCCTTCTAATTACTATATCGATAAATAAATGAAGTCTCATAAATGTCAAGTAAACAAGTGTATCCCTTTTAAAAAAATATGGTCAAGTGAACTTGTGATGACTATCTGACATNAATTTTTTCTTAATATTGTATATACTATAAAGAATAATAGTTTGGATTAATGTGCATTTTTTATTTTAATATATATATATATATATATATATATATATAATGCAATCTACAATTTTCCTGCAGAGATGATGGGGATATATAGATAAAACACAGGAGCTTACATTCTGATTTATTTAAAAAGAAACTATTTTTACAGTCAAAAAATGTATCAAAACTATTTTCGTTTGTATAGTCAAGTCGTCAAGTAAATGATATTCAGCTGTCACGTTTTATGTATCATATAAATTCCTATTAAGTGTCACTGATACTATACCTAGAGACACCGACTTTTCGCGAACAGTGTTTTCAAGAAATGTTTGAGAAATACATTTCGAAAGCGCTAAAACTTGTTTCAAGTTCAAATAAATCCCTATTACGTATTTTAGAGTTCACGAAATAAAACTATATATGTATTTATACGCGAAATCGAAGTTTTTTTCACGAAATCTTTTATTATTCGTATTTTAAAATGAAATGTATGTTTTCTAGTCAAAATTCAGTTTGTTCATTAAGGCCCTTGGCTCTGTCGAGTGCAAGTCTAAACCCTATGTTGTGGGATGGTGGGTGGGAGGGTGAAAGATGTGGCGTGGCTTTACAAACGACCAAAGTATCCTTCCGCGCCAACAAAAACAGATGGATCACGGAAATCATAGATGTTGCTAGCTACCGAACTGGTCTTGCGGAAAATTCATACGTTTGGAAATATCAGTTTTCTCGAGACCGAGTGAAATTTTTAAAGTAATATTTTCAACACTTCTTCTAATATAATGTATCAATGTTTATTAGGTGTTACATTTTCTTATTCTTTGTTATGCAGCCGTCAGTTTTCTACTGGAAAATGTCAAAGTTATTGATATTTGATCACTGTTAAAATTATAGAAGAGGTGTGTATATAAAAAGTATAGCTTAATCAACATGCTTCTCTTATTGAACAAACAATGTCCTAAAAGAAAATAGCAAAACAATAAAAATTCTTGAGGATAACCGTTTATTCCCATGGCTCTGCATTTTCATGCCAAATGAAAAGGGCCAATCGCCTTAACACGCAAATAACATTAGCAGCCATGTTGATTGCCGTTAAATTAATTCAGTAGCGGTCAAGGTCAAATCTGCGCACCCTTTACCAACGATGTCAACAAATATCAAAGACTAGTCGATATATAAATAGTGAACTCACAACCATCGATCTTTATTTTGATTATCTTCTATGTAGATTTGAAAAAATATACCGGTACCTAAAAACTAATTCGTTTATTGTATTCCATTTCTAAAAAGATTTATTATGTATTTATTTTGATAGTTTAAAAGTAACCAAGAACTATTTTATTCAATGGATGATTAAATTAGACGTTGGTATTTTTATTCCTTTTCAGACAAAAAAATAACAATAAATCGATATATCGAATTAATATTTCTGTGTTTGTTGGTATTCTTATCCTTTGTTGTTTGTGATCTTGATTTAGAATATTTTATCAATCTTCATTTATGGTTTGATTTTATATTATGTTCGTAAAAAATATAATGGGTAAAAAAAGTGTTTTCCTTGATTTTTACAGGTGTTATAAAATCATTTTTACAACGAAATTTTTGTTTAATTGAGAATTTTTATGACGAAATTCAATATTTTCTGACAAAATCTCAAATATTTATTTACCATAATATAGGCTATTTAACTATACCTAATGAAATAAGTTCAATTCTGACCACAAAATAAAATGTTGCTTTAGTTTAAAAAAATTTCTAGCCAGCAAAATCCAACCAAGTGGTCTTAAGCTCGAATTAGTCGAAAGACAGATTCACAAGCCCGGAGCGTACTGCGATCCATAATCATTAGAAACATGTTTGCTTGGTTTCATTTTGTATCGCATGTTACAAACTGTATGGACTATACACATTTTAAATACTTTATAGCAGTGGCTCCCAAAAGGTAGTCCACGAGCTGTTCTTAGGAGGTCCACAACAACCGCCAAAATTTTACAAAATAAAAAGTTAAAATAATAGTTCTTCAAGAAGTTAAGGGAAATAGAAGTATCACTTATCTCACTAATACTAGACCCAAATAAATAGATTTGAACTTTTACAAATTAATACATTTTTACGTAGGTCTAACTATACCTTTTTTGTGTTAACTATTACTATTATATTCATTATTATAACTAGAGTTAGTATAAAAATAAAATTATGTAAAAACACATTTGACTTGGATTTACTTTGCCAAATTCCCAGTTTTGTAGTTTTTCTAACATGAATTATTAATATGGGGAGTTGCTATTTTCTATACATAGAATAGATTAGATTTTATTGATTAGAAAAACGGGGTCCTTGACTGGTATATAATTGAGAACCACTTCTCTAGAGGATTATAAATGAATACGGTATAGTTTACAGAAAATATATCCGCATTTGTGTGGAGGTAGCATAAGAATTTATTTAGAAAAAATACTCTCAATGCATCTGGGTGGAATTTGAACCCTGACCTCCCAGACACCGTTAACCAGTCCAGACGAGCCTGACGTTTATTTTGAGCGCCACCTATATAGGTCTATACTAGCTATTTGATATTTTAAAAAAATAGTATGATTATAATTTAAATAACAATATCTACTTAAAAGATTTCCATACAATGCTATATTTTTATCTCCTTAAATACTTAAATCTTTGAATTTTTATTCACATAATTAAAAATAAAATACCGCTATTATAACTGCCCTTCATCCTGCAAAAAAATACGGACCACCAAAGAAGCGATGATTGTAGCACTCAGCCAAATATTAAAGTGTTCACTGAAGTCTCGCTTTGAAACAACAAATCCTACGGTATTATATTTGAGTGTGTATAGGAGTACGAGCATTAAAGTAAATATAAAAGTGTTGCAGTCAAATGGGCCTGTTATATTAATTACTCTTCGTTGGCTGGATGTAGCCCGTGGACCATGAGTTTGTGAACTCTGGTCTAACCCGTTTGGATTGAGCTCCAGACCTAGACCAAATCAGGTGCACTTTCCAGAAGGCCAACTTCACTGCTCTCTACAGGCTCTCTACTTTATTTAAAAAAATTACTATTATAATACACGAAACTTACATACATCTGGTGCTGACTTAAATAAATTTTAGTTCCTATGCGTAGGGGAAAAAACAAAACAAAACTTTTTAATTTATTCGATTTGATTTCACAAGGGAAAAATAATTAATCTTCATAATTTCCTCTTTTTCTGTTTTGTTTTTTCAAACCAACATTTCTTTTTACCCTCAACAGATTTTTATTTGAAGAAATCTAATTATATCTCTATTACATTAGTGATTTTCATTATAACTTGAGATGAAATTATTACATTTCTTTCTGGAAAATAAAACAGTCAAAATTAACAGTTAAACTCATAAGTTTTCTACTCATTAAATATAACGCTAGTACCAAAAAACTTCCAACTTTAAGTCAACAGTTAGGAATTATGTTAAAATTGTGGTTGTAGTTATTTTAAAGATAAAGTTATTAATAAAATATGCATACCAATATTCGTATCAACCGCTTCGGTGGCCACATGGTCTAAGGTGCTACTCTTGCAGACTAGACTGTTGAAGACTGGGAGACCGGGGCTCAATCCCGATCCGGTGCACTGAGGGGTTTTCCTTATAAAGGTTTTCCACTCTCCTTCCACTCAAATGTGAGTGCACTTCCTCTAAATTAAACATTCCTAATCCCTAACACCTTAATGTAATTAATACATAGGCATGTAGCCCGAACGGGTAGTAAGACGTGGTGCAAAATATCGTCTTGTGAAGAGTTTCCAGGAAAATCAGGACTCGACAGTACCAGTTATAATATGTTTTCACTTATTTGGTTTCCATTTTAGAAATCATACATAGGCTCTGTCTTTCGCACCTCACATGGAAAATATATTTTCTTTGATACTCGACCAACCAATTTATGAAAACATTCACAGGTGCAATTTAAAATAGTTCTGCTTACCCTGGCAACACTGCATGACAAGTCACTGATACACATAAATATAAGAAACTAAGTTCGTAATATATATATGTAAATATATAATGCATATATATGACATCAAAATAGTTCATTATTTTACATTTAACGCTTACAAATTGGGGATTAAATGTAATTTGTTTGAGTCAGCAGAATTTGTGAGAGCATTGAACAGTAATAGTTAAATCTTCAACCCGATTTATCGCTAGCAAACATTTTTATGTTTCCCTAATATAAATATATTATTGAATAATAGATATGTTATTGAGAGTATTTCCTTTATCTTACTATTATATTTCATAATAAATGGATCATGCATGCAATCATTTTGTTTGTTTTTGTAAATGTACTCGTGTCGGTAATAAATTGCTTTTTTAAATAATTGAATATTATTGCTATTACTGTATTTTATTAGAGAACCATTAATATTTTTAAAGAACTCATATAAAAGTAAAATACTTGTTGTTATTATTATGATTATTACTATGATGATTATTATCACTATTACTATTTATTTATTTATTCAAGGTAGAGTTGATGCAATTTACTTTAACAGACGTAGGGCTTTTGAATTGTCAGCATGTTTATTATCTTGAGACTTTGTAAATTTGTTCTAGCTCATCATTTGCAAATTAGTTTATAAGCTATTTGCAGAATATATAATTTGCTATTAAAATATATTCACACACTTTCAACACATTTCAAATCCCTAGGGGCACACTCCAGGGTTCCAATTTAATTACACTTCTCTTTAACGTGTTTATTGATAATATCGGTAAATATTTAAACTCATTTAGCTATTTACTCTTTTTTGAATGATCTCAAACTATTTAAAATTATCAAATCAATTTGCAGATTGTATTGATTTTCAAAATGACAAATAGTACTATACAATGGTTTATTGAAAATAAACATCTATTAATAAACCAAAGACCAAATCCATATAATTTACTAGGAAGACTAATCCTATATTTTTTACCTTATAAATTGATAAATTATATCTAATTTGTTCTCTTTATATTAAGGCTGTGCGAATCCATAATTTTCAGTTTCAAATCGAATCAGAATCGAATCTCAAGCCTAAAAGACATTTGAGTCGAGTACGAATAAAACAATTTATTTCAGGATTATTATATTAATGATTCAAATCAAATCAATGCTGAATATTTTTCTATGTTATGTAACCAAATCCAATCCCATGATAAAACCTTTCAAAAAGGTTGCAAAACATTTTTAAAAATAAATGATAAACATTTCAAAAAATATTGATAAACATTTCAAAAATATTGATAAATATTTTAGAAATGAAAATAAAAAGCCTCTAGACTAGAAAATATTATGAATAAATAAATAGATTTCAAAAGTTAAAGATTAAATAAAGCTCACACCACTTTTTTAATCATAGTTTAAATTTCCGTTAATATCTAATAAAATGTGAGACTAGTTAATATTTTTAAATTAAAGATATTTACTGTGACAAGCAACTGCCATACAAGTGATTCATTTAAGACCTGCAACTCAAGTTAATTTCTCTATTCACTCTACCATGTAATGGGTTTCCGGATTGATATCATTAATTTGTTAGGTATAAATAAAGTATTGATTCGAATTTTGAGCTAATCCCATCAAACCTGAATCTCAGATTTGTTTGGATTCAAAATTTATAATCCGAAACTTCAAATATTAAGATTCTAATTATTTTATATTAATAATACGGTACATAAAGGTTGGGCTATGGGACCCCTTGTCCCAAATCTTCATAGCTTAGTTGGTCCGTGGTCACTGACCAGGAGGATTATCGTCATAACTTAGTTGGTCCATGGTTACCCACCATGAGAATTATCGTCATATCTTAGTTGGACCACGGTCACTGGCCAGTAGGATTCTCTTCATAGCCTAGTTGGACCACGTTAATTGGCCAAAATTACTATAACAGATATTAGACCTGTGGCCCTTCCAATCTTTTTGCCCTAGTTTAGGTTAGGCTTGTTTAGTTTATGTTAAGTTAGGTTAGACTAGGTTGGATTAGATTAGCATTTTGTTGTATCTTACTATTTATCACTTGCTGTTTTTCGCTCAGCTTGAGAAAAAATTTACTTACAACCATCCTAAATAGAGCACCACAACAGCCGGGGCCGCGTAAGTACACTAGTACGCCTTGCTTACAATTCCCAAGAAGAAACTCGTGACCCAACTCTAAATTAGGATTAACGACACCCTTTTAAACGCAGGTTATAAGAGTTATACATGGCCCAACTGTAAATTAGGATTAAAGACACACTTTTAAACGCAGGTCATAACATTTATGCGTGGCCCAACTGTAATACACCCTTATGATATAGGTGCACACCCGGACAACAAACTCTATTTTCACTATCATTTTGACCATATAATGTCTCACTCATTGAAATTATTTGGAATTAATAAATTTAATCCCTTCTCGTTCACTAAAGTTGACTGTATTTTAAACCAGTACTATGCCTTGGATAGATAGATACACGTTTGAATATGCTTGTGTTGTTTGTAATTCCACTAACTCAACCGACTCTTTCAGGTTGTAAGGCGCTCAGCGTAAATCTGTTAGCGGTTGCTTCAACTCTATCTAAACCGGACTTATAATTATATGACAGAATCATAAACCTTTTAAGGTCCCAAACACTCTTCTTATGCATATTTTATTGTAATGCCTTTTTTGTTTTTAATATTTTCAATAGAAACTTATTATTATAAATTTACCCTCAAATATATCCCTTCTTAGGTCTCTAAAAAAAATTTCTTCCGCTAACTCTAACAAGTTCAGTCTTCTTGGCCATTGTACTCGTAGCGCATACTCTAGATCTCCTGAATTTGATTTCTATCACTAAAAAAGAGCTAAACTCAAATATTTATTCAAGTAGCTTCCCTATGCATGCATATTATAGAGCTATAAATGTCTCGGTGTCTTCAATTCTGTTAATTTTGTTGTTTTGTTGTTGTTGTTGTTGTTGTTGTTGTTGTTGTTGTTGTTGCCAGTAAACTTAAAAAGTACTCATCGGATCTATACGAGACTTCAACTGTTGTATTCCATATTTTTCGAAATACAGGATAAACTATA
Source organism: Timema genevievae (assembly GCA_902155825.1). NCBI lineage: Eukaryota > Metazoa > Arthropoda > Insecta > Phasmatodea > Timematidae > Timema > Timema genevievae. The sequence goes on along the minus strand of CABFWO010000280.1, from coordinate 51,171 downwards.
TACCATCACGTTATCTCATCAGTCAGCAAGGTAGTGTCGAAAAACAGACTTTTGGTGTGGTTACATTTGTGCCTTAAATTTGTTACAATTCAATAAAATATATTAACTTTTAATGTATGAATAATCTTTGTTAGTCTTCTTGGCAGTGAGGGGTTCAGAAAGATGAACAAATCAATTTTAAATCTTCTTGGCAACGAGAAGTTTGGAAATATCAGCAAATCAATTATAAATCTTCTTGGCAACGAGGGGTTTGGAAATATCAGCAAACCAATTATAAATCTTCTTGGCAACGAGGGGTTTGGAAATATCAACAAATCAATTATAAATCTTCTTGGCAACGAGGGGTTTGGAAATATCAGCAAACCAATTATAAATCTTCTTGGCAATTGAGGGGTTTGGAAATATCAGCAAACCAATTATAAATCTTCTTGGCAACGAGGGGTTTGGAAATATCAGCAAACCAATTATAAATCTTCTTGGCAACGAGGGGTTTGTAAATTTCAGCAAACCAATTATAAATCTTCTTGGCAACGAGGGGTTTGGAAATATCAGCAAATCAATTATAAATCTTCTTGGCAACGAGGGGTTTGGAAATATCAACAAATCAATTATAAATCTTCTTGGCAATGAGGGGTTTGGAAATATCAACAAATCAATTATAAATCTTCTTGGCAACGAGTGTTTTGGGAGGTATGTTTTCAGTCATTTTAATTATTCACATTATTAGGTAAATAGTGTTTCTCTCACAAATAAAAGATACGCATGAATAGCCTGTCACCTGCCATTTGATCTTTGAGCTACATAAATAAAATTAGGTTTGTATTCATGCATAGCATTTAACTAATGGCAAAAAAAACCGCGTCAGTAGCCACATGGTGTAAGGCGCCACTTTCGTGTTAGATTAACCTTCCCATAACAGGGAGATCAGGTTTCAAATCGCGGTCGGGTGTACTGAAGGTGTTTTTTCCAAAATTGTTTTCCACTCTCCCTTTACGCCAATGTAGCTACACTTCCTCTAAATTCAACCTTTCCTAGCCCTAACGCATACGATTAATCAGTAGATATGCGTATAATCTGAACAGGTAGTGCGGCGCATAGCGCACAGTGGACAATTTATAATTATAATACAACAATTTATAGTAAAATCTAATAACTCAACTCTTGTAATACATAATTTATTCGTCGTTTATTGTTCATTGTAACAGTACCGCAACGTAAAACAATCACTTTTAGTGTGCTTGCATTTGAGTCATAAATTTAGGTTTTTTTTAAATTATGGTTTTTAGTGTAAACTAGGTTTATTATTTTAGTTTCCTTGAGAGTAACATTAAACTATTTATTTGGTTATTCATTGCAACAATGCTTCTACGTAAGAGATTCACTGTTAGTGTTCTTAAATTTGCTTCTTATATTTAAGTATTTTTTCAATTATTTTATGGTGTTGCGCTTTGATTAATTTTATTTTTGTTTTGTTTCATTGATAATACATTTGTGGTTGCCTGATGACTACACACTTCACACTACAGATTTAAACTAATAATATTTTGTTGCTCATTGCAACAATGCTTCCACAAAAGAGAGCCACAGTTAGTGTGCTTACATTGGCGTCCTAAGCTTACGTATTTTTTCGTTTATTTTATGGTTTTTCGTGTGAATTAATTTAATTTTGATTTGTTTCTTGATAGTAAATTTAAACTAGTTATTTTCTTGTCAATGCAACATTGCTTCCATGTAAGAGAGCTAATATTGGTGTGCTTGCTTTTGCATCATAAAGTCAGGTATTTTTTCATTTAGTTTAAGGGTTTGCGTGCTAATTAGGTTTATTTAGTTTTGTTTCTATGATAGTAAATTTAAACCATTTGTTTTGGTATTAAATACAAAAATTCCTACATGTAGTAGAGCTACTGTTGGCGTTCTTGGATATTTGTCTTAAATTTAGGTATGTTTTCAGTGTTTTATGCCGTTGCTTGTGAAATAGTTTTATTTAGTTTGGTTTCGTGGTACTAAGCTAACAGAACAATTTTATTTGGTGTGAAAGGGCGCTTACTAAAGAGTGATTCTTCTTCCAATTTACTTCATTTTGATTTCCTAGATAGTAAATATATATATAATAACAAAAACTCTAAAGGTTTAACTGTGCATTAAAATAGAACATTTAAATTGACTGAAGTGTAGTCCATTAAAGTTACGTTTTTGATCAATCTGGAACCAACTAAATAAATTAAGAGCTATTATTAAAAAATACTAAGTGTTTATTATTGATAACTATTGAAAATTGTACATCAAATAAAGTATTATGTACAAAAGGAGATTAAGGGAAGTAGGCCCTATTGTCAATGGTATTAATTGAATATTCCATTTTAATATGAAAGGTTTTACCTCAATGAGAATATGAGTGCAATATGATGGCAGGTATTTAGCAGCTACAACATTTACTTGAGTTATATTAATGTAATCATACAAAAAAAATATACGTTTCGAAGCTGTCACTTTAAACCACGCCAAGAGCCATGCAGTAAAAGGCATCATTCTAATTTAGTCTGGTTTACAAGTAATGGGGGTGGGGTTTAGAATTCAAGTATATATATTATAATCTCAAAAATAGCTGAGAAATTCCCTAAATTTGGGTGCAAAATGTTTGAAACAATCAGGGATTATCCTAGCTGAAATATACAGGTCGTTTGATTCAGGTTGGTCATAGGACGTTTGACGAGGTTGAGAAAATATTAGGTTATTATTAAATATTGCTTTAGAGCTGAACGTCTGCGAGGCAATTTTTAGTTAACCGAGGCGGCCCCCTTAATATTTCCTTTCCTAACGTCATGTATGTATTGGTCCAAACGATTCAATTTTCTGGTGGGTTGTGCCAAACGTCCTACGACCCTAAATATATAATAAAATCTCTAGTATACAGTACAATTTGTATAGGAAGGGACTTTCAAAATACAAACATAATTTTTACGGTGAATATTTATCTTGAATTGAATTGAATCTAATTATTAAATTAGTGATATTTTATAAGCATTGATAATATCTCAAAAGTGACAGCCGTGGGTAAAATTACTTGACGTATGAAAACATGAAATTAGATACAGTTTTTCTAACTTTCCCATAAGGCCCTTTCTTTTATAATTAGACTGTAAATAAGCACTGAAATCCCTGAGTTGGCCTGTCCTAGGTGCACTCAAAGTGAATCCTTCATCACTGCATAGTTATTTGACGTACAGTACATCCGGTCCGTCAACAGAACCTCCCTACCAATCAGGAGAATGTCCCGCCGTGACACTATGTTGGCAGGATGACCACCCCCGCTGTTAACGAAAGGGGGGGAATAGGAATTAGCTTCATTAAACTGACTGTCATGTAGAGGGTCTGCCTGCTTTCCACTCACTCATGAGCTGATGAAAATATTGGACGTCCAAAAATAACATCATAACAATGAGGTTGTTTAAAGCTCCATCCATCATGAAGATGTCCACATTAATTAGTGGATCACGCACTATGCGTTAGTTTTGGATTTACGTTTGATGAAAATTCCCCATCCTCTCTATACGCTAATGAGGGTGTATATTCTTCAAACTACTCTTATTCCTCACACATTAGTTTGCTAAGACGAGATGGAATTGAACGCGATTCAAGGTAAGTATTTTTGCAGTTTTATAACAAAAAAAGCTGTAGGACAAAAATTAAAAAAATTATTTATTCAGTACATATGTTTGGTTTAAGTGTGTACACATATTAATATCACAGTTCTTAGATATCCGTTATAAGTATTGCTGACATTTAATACTAAACTTTTTTTAAATAAAGAGAAGAAGTTATCAAATTACAAGATGCTCATGACAAATATGCAAGATCTGTTGAGATTACTTTGTGTAGAAAATTAAACTAAAATATCTACTGAAGAATTTTTTTTATTTTGGACAAAATATGTTATAAAAACTCCATGAAGAGTGACTTTGACTCGGGTTCCTTTCACCCTCACCTTAATAGCCTGTGTATTGAGTGTACACTCTGTTTGCACTGAAAGACAGCCCCTTTGACTGATTACACTATAGAGTAGCTTATAATTTATTTTAGCACCGCGTTTTACTACCCATTCGTGTTATACCCTTATGTACTGGCTATAATAATGGTTTCAGGGATTAGGAAGGTTTAACTTAAAGGAAATATACCGACATTTGCGTGGACAGAAAGGATGAAACCATTTTAAAAAAATCACACTCAGTATAAACGTTCGAGATCGAACCACGATCTCCTCCTCATCGGCAGTCTAGTATATTGCAATAGTGACGCCTTAGACCATGTGACCAGCGAAGTGAGTCACACTTTATTCATTTGTTTGTTCGATTCGTGGAGCCTTTAAGAGAGTTAAAGCAGTTTGTCTTAACGTGGTGAGTAATTAACTTTGGAGGCAGGAATGGGTTCAAACTAAGTCTCTCGGTAGCTACGCCTCACGAAATCAGATGATGTACGAGTGATTCGGAGTTTACTATAGGCTTAAGTGTGGTCTCAGGAGCCTAGCTATTAATAAGATCCTGAACAAATAACAAAATATGTGGGTATACTTTGTAATCTGATCATTATAATAACGTGACTACATATTGAATTAAATATAATTAGTATAACATATTGGGTATAAAATATGACCACGTTGACTAAGTTTGTCTGTAAACTTTAAGAATCAAATAGCCAAAGATATTATTTATGCTTTTAGTGAAGATTACTCCATCTAGATATAATATTCTGAAAATTGAAAAATGACACCTGGACACGGGAATAGAACCCGGGACTTAATAAGCCAAAGGTCCCAGGTTCGATTTCCGTGTTCAGGTGTCATTTTTAAATTTTCAGAATATGTAAACTTTAGTTCAAGTTTTCAGAATATCAACAATTTGTCCTTGTCAATTCTATAATAAACACAGCAACAAAAACTCAAGCCTATAATTTATCAAAGTGAAAGTTTACAAACAGTCCTAGCTCAAATAACTTCTTAGATAATAGAAATTGCTGCAGGACAACAAATATTGACAAAAGTTTATTATATTCAACTTCCATCTATTGGAATTGACGTTTCACGCCTTGTGTCAGTAGGTGGCGCTTCTGTCTAGCAATATAAGGTAAAAAAGGTTCGAATTTTGGTGAGATCAACAACTTTCAGATATTTTTTGTCACCACGTCTTAATACCAATATGGAATAATGCATACATTAATTATGCTAGTAAGATAGGGATGAGTAAGGAAGAGTTTTCAGAGTAAATGTTTCCACATTTGAATGAAGGGAGATTAGGAAAACCTTTAAGAAAAGCCAACACCAGTGCACCCGACAGGGACTCGAACCTTGATCTCCCTGTCACTGGAGATCCAGTCGAACACTAGAGAAACGTGGTTAAACTCCGCGACCAACCATACGGGTAACATTATAATCAGAGAATAGCCCAAACGGGTATTAAAACGTGGTACTAAACAAAACAAAACAAAACATTGTAATCGATGCTAAAGAAACTCCCAATTGGACGGCTAAGAAGTGTCGGCCAGGAAAATGGTTGTGGAATATATTCTAGAATTAAGTTATTTTGTAAATCATGTGCTGATAATAATCAATGGTGGTAGAGTTTTAGTTGTGTAAGGGGGCGAGTATTATGGTGGGCCCGGCCTACTAAACTCCCCCACCCACAGCAAATGTTTAAAAATCGGGTATGTTTTGAGAAGATATTTAGAGTAGTCCCAACCAGGATTTTTAAATTTCATTTTGGGGTTTCTAAAAACTACTTAAAGTGGTCTTCCCACAACAAGTTTTTGAAAATTGTCTGCCTCTAAAAGTTATTCAGAAAGGTACTCAAATATATATTTTTTGGAAATGATATGCCCTTGCAAGCTATTATAAATGGTGCCCCCCAGAAAACTTTAGAAATTTTGAAACCTCATGAATTTAGAGTTATCCTTGCCTGAAAATTAAAAAATATATGTCTTAAAGGTTTCTAATATCTCCAGGTAAAAAAGTATACAGGTCATAGAGGGTGACAACACAAGTGTTTATACGTGTTGAGCTTGGGGTTATTGATGTTAAATGTCGGCGCTACGAGTCGTCGTCATACTTTACGTTGTATGCACCTGGTAGGTAGGTAACTCATCAATCTTAAACACATAGCAAGTGGAGTTTGGTGTCAATTATGACTTGTAACAGATATTAAATTGACTGACGACAGATACCCATAAGTAATTGCAGATTCTTTCAAATATACATTGGCTGGCCCTGACAAGGGCATATAATGAGAGTGTAAAGGCATCTCGACTGCTGCATCTGTTGCCTACTCTCCAGGGACATACAGTTATGACTTTGCTGTCTCGTAGCACCACCATTTGGAGTCACCGAACCCAAGTTCATTAAGTGTCTTTTCACCCTCTAAAACCTGTTTGATTCTATATCTGTAAATCTGAATAAGTCTATATAAATAAAGTATTTGATAGGCATAAAGTATCTATCTATAAGGTACTTGGAGTTGTCGTTCCCCCGAGAGTTTTTGAAATTTGTAAGCCCATTGGAGCTGTTTATAGTAGTCCTCGCCAAAACATTATTTGAAAATTGAATGTTTCCAGAAGCTATTTGAATTGATACTATCCCAGAAAATTATTGAAAATCGGATGTTTCTAGAAGCTATTTAGAGTGGTATTTGCCTGGAATTTATTTTTAAAATTAAATGCGTCCATAATAAGTTTGGAAAAATCCTTCCGTGACCGGTTTTGGAAAATTGTAGGCTTATCGAAACTATTGAAATTTGATTCAAGGACATCTTTCGGCTTTATATTAGAGAATACCAAAAGGGAGTGACATTAATCTAAAGAGGATGAATATATATATCAGGGGGCAATGCCCCCTCCCCATTTGTTCCACCACCTCTGAATATAATAAGTTGAATAAAAAATTAAAATTGACACCAGCTATTAAATGGGAGAGATGAAGAACTCATGCCATTGCGTACAAATATATAGATGTCGGTAGAGAGTAGCTGGCAGTTACAAAAGTTACTAAAACTATTTTTACATTTGTATACGTCTGGTAATATGATCGGCAGCTTTATATTTTGATGGATAGTATCAATATCTCTCAAATAAAATTATAATTTAGTAAAATATCATCAATAACCACACAAAATTTGTTTGAATTTTCCTAACCATCCTTCGTACCAGAATTCTACTGTGGATCTAGTAGCTTTTTGAAATTACAGAAAAAGTTTTTTTAACAGGTGGAAAGAGTATAAATCTAGTAATTTTCATTGGAATGGCCTTTTATAGATCACAAATTTTTTCGGTATACATTTATAATATTATATTATATTTTAGTATTTATGTTTTTCCATAGGTATTAATAATATCTATCCAAAATGACAGCTGAAGATCACATGACTTGACCTATATTAAAGGAAAGTAAATAGTTTCTAACTTTCAAATGAGATTCTTTCTATTAAAAATTGACTGTACCTAGTTTCATAATGATATATTTTTTGGTATCATTGAGAATGTAACATGTGATCCTAAGGTCAGCAGCCAGACGTGCTACCGCACCAGCCAAATTGTATGACTACTTCACTAAAAATGTTGAAAATATTTCAAGGTCTTGTTTCTTCTATTCCTTAGTCATGGTATGCGCATCGCACGCAACTTAGGAATAGCGACAAGTCCTTGAATAATGGATGTCACGTAAGATATGAGGCCCATACGACTTGCGTTGGTAGATATTCAAGCTACATACATATAAGAAAGAGAGCGAGATAATATTGATATTTGAAAAATAAATTCTTTTTACCCGCCTCGGTGGCGTAGTTGGCTAACGCGCTAGTCGTGTTGAGCTCGACCGCCGAGGACGGTGGAGATCAAGGTTCGAATCTCGGTCGGGTGAACTGGGGGTGGTTTTTACTAAATGGTTTTCCACTCTCCCTCCACGCAAATGCGGGCTCACTTCCTCTAAATTCAACCCTCCCAATTCCTAATCCATTAGGGTAATTAGTACTTAAGCGTATAACCCGAACGGGTAGTAAGACGCGGTGCTAAATAAAAAAAAACTTCTTTTTAATTAGTGGAGTGTGTGTTTTTTTATTCTATCAGATGCCTAAATAATATAACATTAGGGACTAGGATGAAGGAGGCGAATTTTAAATGCATGAGTTAAAGTGGATGCTAACAGTGACCTAAGTAAGTTAAACAGGATGAGAAAGGTAAATTTTAAAGACATGTGTTCTAGGTTGGGTTTACCTAATTCAACTGTTGCAGATTTTACTGATGTAAATAAAGTATTATAACTGCAAATGTTTTCTAGAGATTATGATGGAATTTGACGTTTAATATTTATTTATTTTTCCAAAATAGATATTTAAGGAGTATTTCACAAAATAAATAACGTTGTATTTGTATTTTTTGGACACAAATTAATTTAGTGGTGGTTTTATAAAAGATAATTTTTGAAAATGTGTAATTCTTTTAAAATGGCTTAAACTATTGTGTATAAAATAGCTAACATGAAACTTTTTCGCACCATAAATAGCTATGTACTATTTTCTCGAATTTCTTTTATTCGAAATTTTTTGAAAACCATTATAACTATTGCTCAATCTGAGTGGCTGGAGAGTTTTTTACGTGAAAATTTATATTACATGTTATGGTGAATGATCTTTGAAATTTTGAAGTTTTTAAAAAATGGCTATTGAACAATTTGATTCAAATTATATCTGATGTGTGTTTTCTATGAAAATCAAAATAATATGCTGCTTTTTTCGGGGAAGAATTATGTAGGGGTGGTTTAATAATCAATTATTAAAAATTTTGTTCGTAGATAAAATAGACCATGTTAGAAATTATGTAAGATTATGTCGTAGCATTAATTTTATTTTATATTTATCAGCATTTATTTACTAAAGGCTGTATTTTGTTGGCTATCAAAGCATTTCATATTTAATTACATGGGTAAATGTGAATTTATAATCAAAGTATATAATTATTTATATGACAAAATTAAACAAGTTGATTAAGATAGTGATTGCGGGTTGATTATTTAAAGTAGGAAATATGGAATATTAAAATACTTTTCTTTGATGTAACCCACTTCAGTGGCCACATGGTCAAATGCGTCACTCATGTTATACTAGACTGCGGTTGAATAGGGAGATTGGAGGTTGAATCCCCATAAGGTGTACTGAAGGTGGTTTTCCCAAAATTGGTTTCCACTCTCCTTCCACGCAAATACTCCTACACTTCTTATAAATTCAACCTTCATCACCCCTTACTCATTAGCGTAATTAGTACATAATATACATATAACCTGAGCAGGTAGTAAGACGTGGTGCTAATATATATATATATATATATATATATGTCATTTGATCAAAGGAGCAACCACCATCAGTAGTGCATGCCTGACAGCGTTGACGCATTGATTGACGTACATCTTCAAAGATTCTCCATCCCCATAGTCCTGATGCATGTCAGCTATCTCAGAATCCATGAATGCTCCACATTATACGCACTAATTCTATGCTATGAACGATGACGGCGAAATATATCCATTTGACGTGCCACCTAACAGTGCCCTCTAGCGCCTGAGAGTGACGTCCACAGACATACAGTCATTAACGAAAAAGGTTTGTTTTAGGGTTCCCTATCTCCCAATAAAGTTTGTTCAAAGAGCTTCGAATATTCCTGTATAACATACGTAAGATTTGTATAATTATTAAATACACGCTTTGGTAGACGCATGGTTTAAGGCGCTACTCTCACAGTAGAATAGACTGCCTCTGACGGGGAGATCGAGGTTTGAATCTCAGTCGGGTGTATTGAGGGTGATTTTTTCCTTCAAAATGGCTTCCCACTCTACATCCACACAAATTCGGGTATACTTCCTATAAATATAACCTTCCTAATTCATCAAATCATTCGCGTAATTAGTACATAACGGATAGTTAGACGTGGTGATAACTAATATATATATATATAAGATTGATTTATAAGTCATGTATTTTATTTATTAAAAAACTTCACACACAGAGATTTCAATTCAAATAATTATTGCTAATGTTGTAATAATAATAAAATATCCAAAGTAACAAATCTTCTCTTTAGCGGATTATTTAAAACAATAAAAAAATGTAACATTAGGTTTGAATAGTCCGATGAAACTCGTATGTCATAAAATATAACATTAATATCTGTTTGAATTGCTTCCTCCCGCTTCGTATTTAAAGCGACTAAAATTCTCACACAATTTGATACCAGAGGTCTCTTGAACCCGTTATAATGAAAAGCGTTATCTTATTCCCCGACATTTAAACCTTCAAAATGTCAGAATAAAAAATGCGAATAAAGGGAAGACTTTAACAGTCTAACAAAGTAGGATTTAGACCTAAAAACCTTCACTACAAAAAAAAAATTAAAAGATTTTTACAAAGTTGACGACAAAAAATATTGTAAACGTATGCACAGAAAAACATTTTTCCTCGGAGATATACTAGGAATAACAATGTCGCATCTACAAATCGTGTGGGCTAGAGCTTTTGTCATAGAAACCGTGTACAGTCTAAAATTTAAATTAAAAACTTAGAATTTGATTTTATTACATTTTTTATGCACCTGACGTGATAATGATTTATTTTTACTTAAAATGGGCTTATATTGAACTACGAATTAATCATACCTCGGATAATTTCCTTAAACCATTGGGAAAACTACATTTAGAACTCACTGAAACTCGAACCAAAGTGGTAGTTGGATATCGTCTGAGGCATAATATCTCAATACTCTCTCTCACACATGGTCGAGTTTTAGTTTCCATATTGACTGAAAAAAATGTTATTGCTTGAAAGAAATTTAGATTACTTCAACCCCAGGCCACGTTTAAAATAAAATCTGTATATTTATCACGAAAATTCTAAAATTTCTGGTTCTAGATTTGAGTATTTAGTGGTAAATGTGGTATTCTAAGATGAAATATTCTCAAGCTGTGTGCTGTATAGCCATCTGACTAGAAAGTGAACGTTAAATACATATTCATAAATATATTTATGCAGCTGTACCTGAACGTTCTAAGGCGATAGAATAAACTTTATCAAGATCGCCACTGACGGGTAGGTCTGGGTTTGAATCCCGGTTTGTTGCACTTATGGATCCTTATCACGTGTGATTTCTCGTTGTGATTTTCCATCCTACCCTTATGCTAATTTAGCTACATTTACTCTAAGATTCCCTACTAGTACTTCTTCCTTAAATTAAGCCCATAGTAGGCCTTAACTGAAATTTAGTAATTATTTTATCAAAATTAATCAGAACATTTTATTTTTCGTAAATATTCACTAGTAGGAATTAAAATAGAACATCCTATAATATTTTTCTTCCATTGTTTATATTTTCTTGGAATGTATCCACCATTTCACATATTTTTCTTAGCGCAAAGGTGAACTGGTGGTCTAGGGGTAAGGTGTCTGACTTCTGTGCTGGGGGTCCGGGGTTCAATCCTCGGCCCCGGCACAGATTTATCTGATTGCCAAACCCTTCCTTCACCTCTGACAAGACGTGTATTAATCACAACTTGTGAATGTGAGGAATGCCAGGCCTCCACCGTGGTTCGGATTCTAAGTTAAACTGTAGGTCCTACATTTCATCTCACAATCACCCTACAATTACACCTCTGCTTAAGTGCATACAACCCGAACGGGTAGTAAGACGCGGTGCTAATAATAATAAATAATCTTAGTGCAATATAAATCTCGTAATTTGTTTTTGTTTTTATTGATTACTAATCACTGCTGTAGAAGTCTTGTTACGCTTGATATTGTTCCAAATAAAATCGGAAAAAGAAGAGAGAAAATAATATCACGAAATATTTCATAATAATTGGATGGACCAACTCCAACCCAAATGTCAATTTTCTCGAATGAATGTAATTGCGTTTTACCCTGAAAAGACAAATGAGAAATAATGATTTTAAAAAATATTTAATTTATAGTTTTGAAAATTATGTTTATTTATTACAACGTAATTATCAGTAAAATGGTCCATCTAAATAATTTATGTACAATAATGAAGTATCCAGTATCCTGAGTCTGAGATGTGGACAGTTTAGAACAAAATAAATGATACGATACAATCTTACATCATTGCCTCATATAATATTTGTTATTGGAAAAAAATATTTTGAAAATCAGGTGACTTACAATCACTTTTCAAAACACCCTTTCCTCCTGTTCTATTGGATTAAATAATTTAAGAAACACACAATCACCACTGGATTAAGAGAAGATATAACTTATCCGTGGTAGAGAACGTTTAGTCACTATCCAGAAGCTCAATAATCACCTTTGAAAGATAGTGGTTTGAACGAAGTAGGAGTCGAAATTTAGTATTCATGAGGTTCAAAAACAGGTGGATGATAGGTTAATCAGGACTTATTTAAAGTGTGATTTCAGGCGCTATAAAGCTCAACGTGTGTTTTAGGATCCCATTCAACTTCACAAATAACGCGTAATTTGGGTAGATTACACAGATCGAACCAAACGTTACATCGTAGAAAGGGTTCCCATGTTCTACTTTAGAAAACAGTGGAATTAAGACCAGTGAAACCTTTTTTTAATTCACTTTTTAAAATACTATAAAATTGCAAAGTATTATTTTTAAATAAAATAATCATATTAAAATGACCTCAAATTTTCTCTAGTTAAATGAAGAATGTGTAAAACTGTATTTGGATGTGATTTGTGGTTTGAGCGTGATATTGTATTTAATTTTCCGGCTAATCGGCCTTTGGACGGGTTCATAAGCACCTCAAGGTTCTTTCTCCACCCACAGTTAACAAGTATCTTAGGTACTACAGAACGAACCCGGCTTCGTATCGTAGTGTGGTAGCCCGAAGTATTATTTAGAAGACAATGTAATTGAGATGAGTGATATTTTAATAAAACAAACACAAATAATTAAATATATATTTTTACTTTCTCTCAATCCATTGGAGAGAAAATATTGTGATCGTTAAAATAAATGGAACCTCAGATTTTTTTAAATTGTTGACGTTTCATGACCCCATAAAAGCAAAAAAGTTGTTTTCGCAGTGGCGCTGTCTATCTGTCCATCTGTCTCTCGATCTGTATGTTCCTCGGGCTAGAGTTGAAACTATGTTACCAATTGGGCTAAACCTTTATATCTTGGGTTTCCATAATTTTTGGAATTGGATATTTAACCCTAAATTTAAGGGTAGTTTACTTAAGGTCAAAAAGAGAAAAAGAGATTTCTTAAAATTCGCTCTAACGATATTGATTAAATTTTGTATTTATTCACTGTTTATCATTATAAACAAGAAGGCAGCTATCATTTTCTCGTGAAAATGAATTTGAGGGAAATTTAAATAGGGGAAATTTTCCAGTGTTCATCATTTCTCCACAACTATTTTAGAAAGGAAATAACTTACTATTGTAAAGTTTTAGTAATAATAAGATAAAAGTATTTTATTTGAAATATATTTTTATAAAAGCCATCCTGACAGATTTTCCCACTGAGGTTGTTGGGTAATGACAACGTGTAGATTAAAATGAATTAAGAATATAATTGGATCATCATAAATATAATTTATTTAAAAGGGATAATCTATAAAATAGAGTAGCTAATATTGGAAAAATGTCACTATATTAATTATATTAAGGCTTTCAATGGTGAAAACTTTCAAAAAGTATGGATTGGCATATTAATTACATGAAAGAAAATTTATCAACGTTTCGGAATTCACGCTAAAGTTCTTCCTATGTCATTATACTCCAGAACACTAGTAGATCATAGCTTTAAGAGTTACAATATTACTAAAAACAAACACATTATGAAAAAGTTAATTAGTAAAACATTATAAAATGGAAAATACTATTCATAAGCAATGAGACATGCAACCAGTATCAATGTACGCACATAATAAATTTAATATTCATCTAGTCTGATTTGCCAGTGATGAGGAGGTGGGAGTTTTAATCTTGGCTGGGTGTAACAAGTAGGTATAATAATTTCGAAAATGGTTCCCCGTTTTCATTCCATCCAAACGCGGCTATATCTAAGCTGAGTTCTACCTTCTTCAGCCCACCCATAAGCGTAAATTGACTAAGTAAAATCCAGACGCATTGTAAAACGCATGGAAAAAATATTAATTAAAAGCTCTATTTTACAAAGTAGAATCAAACAGTTTAAAACATTAAATTAAAAAGTAAAATTGTATTTAGTTTTATCAGCCCACTAGGCTACGCTTTTTAACTATACTAATATGGTAATGATTATGAAAGTATGATCTAGAGGTAGTACTCTCACATTTTCTCTGAGGGATAGTAAAAAACTATTTAATTAAAACCATCACCAATACACCCAAAAGCAATTTGAACATAAACCTCCCTTCACCAGAAAACCAGACCAGATGAGTCTGATACTTAATCCCCGTGCCCACTTATTGCAGGTGGTTTGGTTTGTTGAAATGTAATTTAAATGTTGTTGAAAGTTTGAATGACCATTACCTCTGTCACGATAGTAGTGGCGTATTGCGAGTAGTCGAAGTTCCAACCATGCTGACAGGGGATGGTTAAGGTGGACAGGTTGACGGATGTTCCCGACTGTTCTGCAGACTCTAGAGCTTCTATATCTAGACCCTCCAGAATCGTGGAGTAGTTCCTGGAGAACATGTTGCACTGGCTGTAGTGCATACCGCCTTTGTACAGTTCCAGTGGGAGGCTGAAACATTCGAACAATCCCTTGTAAAACCCAAGCTGTTTCAACATTCAAATAATCACTCAATAACAAAAGTTGTTACAACATTTGAACAATCCCTCATATAACTCAAGATGTTGTAACATTAAAACAATCCTTCATGTAACTCAAGGTGTTGCAACATTCTAACAATCCCTCAGTAACAAAAGGTGTTGCAACATTTGAACAATCCTTCATGTAACTCAAGTTGTTGCAACATTCTAACAATCCCTCAGTAACAAAAGGTGTCTCAACATTCTAGCAATCCCTCAGTAACAAAAGGTGTCTCCACATTCTAGCAATCCCTCATATATCTCAAGGTGTTGCAACATTCAAACAATCCCAAATGTAGCTAAAGATGTTTTAACCTTTGAATATTCCCTCGAGGTATTGTAATATTAGAACAATCCCTCTTGTCACTAAAGATGTTTCCACATTCTAACAATCCCTAATGTGACTCAAAGAAACTCAATGTAAATTTAAATTGTTGAAATACTCTAACAATCCCTCATATAGCTCAGGGAGTGGCAACATTCAAACACTTCTTTCAATAATTACTTAAAACGAATCAACACTCAAACAATCTCTGCGGGAGCTCCAACTTTAATACAGTTCAATTTAAAAAAAAAAATATCAGTGGAGTTACTATGTATTCGACTTTACCTTATAATTAATGTATTTTTATTGTTAATTTCTACTCTATTATTTTTAATAATCTTAATCTTTTATTTAAAATAAAAAAACTCGTTTAATTATTTACTAAACATTGTAACGTGATCAAAGATTCCAAAGGCTATGTTTTAAATTAAAGTTTTATATATTTTTAAATCACTAAAGTACAGATTTGAAATGTAATTTGTATCGGCCAGGATAGGCTTTATTCGCAAACTATTGATTGATTCAGGCTCTTCGAAATATTACGTACTAATATACCTATATAATTATTTCTATTTAAGTGTAATATAAAATAAATCTTTTAATATTTTTACTAGATTAGAATTTTGATTTGTATCAAACAATATTATAGTACTATAAGTATTTAAGTATCTCATATTTAAGAAAAAAATATTTTTTTGGTAAGTTAGATTAAATCAGTATTATCTATTTAACATTTTAAAATTTCCTTGAATTTGAATTATTTAATGTAATTTCCAAAAGTATTTATTTTGAATTATCTTTATTTCCTTGGATATGTGGATATTTAGATGTACTTATTAATTTATACATAAAATAGGAGTGTGTCACTAAACAAGTGAGTGAGGTAAATATAATTTTAAGAAGATCTACATCTACATGAAATAAAACAAATTAAAAATGCTCGTCCCTTATTTTCAACCCAGAGGTAAAGAAGATAGACATTGGAAAGGTTCTAGTATCACAGATAAAACACAAATTTGAGTGATGGATTGAATGGACTGTGAATTATTAAACTCGTGGATATTGGTGTAAAGTGTATGTACGAGTACATAACATCTTAAATGTAGTCACTACTTAATACTGAACACACTCTCTTAGCTGTAACAACATAATGTGTATTTAAAGTTTATTCTTAAAGAAGAATAAATTGTGTTTTTTTTTCCCTTAATTACGAGTGAAGTAAAATATTGTGTTGGGATCTTAGATCCGAAGATGATCGGGTTCGTACCATATTTAATAGAGAACTCTAGCATATAACAATGAGTCTAATCTAATATCTTATTATGAAGCTATTTTGAAGTAAACAGTTAACTCTTTCATTTACCCAGCATTTACCCACGTACTCTTGGAAACCACAGATGTACTACATCGGCACATCTCCTAACAACTTAATTATCACAGGAAATTACGCCTAAAACTAAACACCTATCCCTAGCTCTATGATATTTACTAATTGGACAGCAGGATTAACCCGTATACAAATATAAAACATATCTCCCTGGAACCGAACCATGGTCCTACTGAACTTTTTATTGACCTCACTAACCATTTATATACAGGAATGGGCCCTAAACATTGTATTCATGTTCCTAATTTAAAAAAGAACCCTTCATTGTTAATCAACATATTTTCATTTTATCAAATGGAGAGAGAGATAAACTTTTTCAATTATGATTTTTTTTTCGTACCTCAAGTGTATGCTGAATCTTGACACTTAATGTGGCCCTGAAGTCAATAAAGTCAATAATATTCTTACAATTATTCCGTCCGTCCCCAAGCAATCCGGTCTAGACTTGAGCCTATAGCCGAAATGGTTTTATGTATTGCGTTTACAGGGTGACCTGGTGGTCTAGGGGTAAGGTGTCAGACTTCTGTGTTGGGAGTCCGGGGTTCAATCCTCGGTCCCGGCACAGATTTATCTGATTGCCAAACCCTTCCTTCACCTCTGACAAGACGTGTATTAATCACAACTTGTGAATGTGAGGAATGCCAGGCCTCCACCGTGGTTCGGATTCCACGTTAAACTGTAGGTACTCCATTTCATCCCACAATCCCCCTACCATTACACATTAGCGTAAGTGCGTATAGCCCGAACGGGTAGTAAGACGCGGTGATAATAATAATAATATTGCGTTTACACTTTTTATTTATATGCTATGCAGTCATACCCCAGGACATTCATCTAATTTTTATTCTTCCCTTAAAACTAAGGATTGTTTACTGATGGCTTATTTTTGAAAAATTTAAATATATGGAAAATCGATTTAATGATTTTGTTCAGATTGTATATCTAAGAAGTGTTTTATTTCATAAAATGTATGTACTATGTTTGCTTTACTAAACATTATTTATATCAGCGCAGTTTAGTGTTAATTGAATTTTGAGAATTGATTTTTAAGCAAAATTGGCTTATTTAGATTATGTTAGTGTGTATAGCATAATTTTTTCACCAATTTTGTCGATTATATTTTATATCAAGAGTGTTTTACATTATATGTAAGAATGTATCCTGATTTTTCAAAAGAGGTTTAGTTGAGGGCCAATTACTGATTTTAATATTTTATATTTTAAAATGTATTGTATATTATGAGAATTAACGATTTTATTGCATTATATATTTTTTAAAGTTTGAGTTCAAGGAAATAAAAAAAAATATCTGTTATATTAATCCATGAAATGGAAGTATTTCAAGTTTTTATGTTTCTTGAGAAGTTTTCTTTTACATCAAGTGGATGTCTCAAATACAAACGCAAAAAATAAATTCCATTTTCTCTCCACTTTCCGTGAGATATTCCCAAGTGTGTTAAAAGGTGGCGTTGTAAGAAAGTGAGCCATGAACATACATTTAAATTTAAATTCAGAAAGCGTGAGTAATGATAGTAGGCTACTATTTTGGAAATTCAGACAAAGTAGATCTTTAGGAAAAGAAAAGGGAGAAAGTTGAGTGAATTAATATTTTTATTACTCTACACTCCCTTTAATAAAAGTACAAAGTTATGTTTTTGTCACAATAATTTTTCAGCCACATAATTATATTAGCGAAAAGAAATAATGTTATATCTAAAATATTCTAATCTTAGAGAGAATTCTCAAAGTTTACCTAATAGAATGTGGTTTGAGATGGATGGGATTATTGGTTAATTTCTTATTATATATATTTATATTTAATATAATTATTATATATTATTTCATAAAAATTATATTATATATTATAGTACTATATATATAATATTTAATTATATTATATATTATAGTATTATGTATATAATATGTAATTATATTATATATGTAATATATAATTATATGATATAAATAATATAATTATATGTGTAATATATCATTACATGATTTAATAATATATAATTATATTTATGATATGATATATATTATAATTAGGTATACATACAGAGTGGCCAACAAGTATTACTTAAATGTTATTAATGTTTACTGCAAAATAATGGTTTCTATTATATAATGCTTTCTTCCAAACAGAGTCCTACTTTACTAAGCATTTTACATCACTTTGAAGTTAGTGTTTTCGTGGGGAGTATGGTATAGCTGTTTATTTAAAAATTCAAATTGATTTTACACGATTATACAATGCTATAATAGCTCTTAAACATTAGTGTCAAACTGACTATGATTGATGTAAAAATATTTTGTTTCATAAAAATATAATTACTACACCTTTAGAGGGTTTTGGGGTATTTAACGAGTCCCTTTTGAACAAACATATTTTATCGTCACACAACTTTAAAACTTAATAATCTTAGGGCATTGAGTCTAATAGTACACGCCTGTCCCATCACCTAGATACCTATTACTTATCAGGGCGATTAAGTATTCAAATTGTAAATTTGTTAATTATTAGTAGCAGGAATCAAACCAGAAACTTTTGTACCTGTGGTTCATGACCCTAACCATTAAGTGGTGAAAATATTTTCAACTGTAGTTTAACTTTAACAGGTGTGTATTGTGTTCAAGCTAGTTAATTCTTACACTATTTATGAATGTACCAGTTTTCAAGCCTGTCTTTGACAGGCTGATTTAACGTAAACTGAGTATTCTATGTCAGAAGTCGGTAAAAAATCCTTTCCACTGATACCTTATTCATCGCTGTAGGATTTGTATTAGTTGAGAAAAAGGGATGTTGACAACAGAAATAATACATAGGATATTTCAACTTGAACAAAATATTCCCAACGTTATTAATTTAAATTGTGAATATTTTATTAAAAACAATGTAAACATATTCCTATAAATTGAATAAACATATTATGGTGTGTATTGTCACACTTCTACTAAAGTATACAGGGTGTTTGGAAATTCATAGTCCAAACTGCACATATAGCTTGTTTGAACCAAAAGTAATCCAAATCCCTATACATTTACATCCGGAAAACTATGCTACCACCATTAAATTGTTTTCAAAGTTTCGGCTTACAGCGCCGGGAGAGCAAAGCTGTCAATCATGCGTGTGCGACAAGTTGTATAGAAGTTAGGCGCACGTTACTGCACATGTAATAATGGCAAGCACTTTCTGTAATGTAGGACTGTTAATGATGACCCTCAGAACGTGTTCACAATTCTAGATGGACTGGTGTGTTGTTTACTATCAATTGTAATATATTCTTGTGCCATGCTCCAAGATGTCAAGGTGTGCAATGCCGTGCACCTAGCTCCTATGCAACCTGTTGTACACGCATGCTTGAACCTCTTTGCACTCCCAGCGCTGTACGCCGAAACTTTGAACACAATTTAATGGTACTAGAATAGTTTTCCTGATGTAGGTGTTTGGGGACTTTGCACTACTTTTGTTTCAAACAAACTCTATGTGCAGTTTGGGCTATGAGTTTCCAAACAACCTGGATATATAATAACGTTATAACAAGATAAATTGTATTATAAGTCGCAAGGCAGTTTTAATTTTTACTGCGTTTTAGCATTTACTGTAGTAAATATTATTAGAGAGGTTAATAAACACTTTGATAGAAATATTTATTCACGCTGAGGCAATTAAGCTGGATGAGATCGAAAGGAAGAGATGAAGATGGTGCGGCCACGTACGAAGAATGAAAGGCACCCATATCCCGAAGATGGTCCAAGACAGGGGACCTGAAGGCAGGAGGAGAAGTTGCACAAACTAGTGTGTTTAATGTAAAAATATTATTTGAAAACAGATGATGCCAGGGATAGAGATAAGTGGAAAAATTCCATTCAAATTGTGAGTTGAGTCTCTTCGTGTGTTTTAATACCGTACTTTATATAAATATGTTTTATTTGTCAATTTGTAAATGTAGAATGAAGTATTTTTATTGATGATTTGTATTGTTTAGTTGGATAGAAACTTCAACATTAAGGAACATTCTCAAAAATAAAAAAATAAATGATGTATTGAACATTAAATGTTATAAGATGTGAATAGCCTGAACGTGAATCACACACACACACCCGCATACACATATACAAATATTTTAAGGAAAGAGAAGGATGCTGGTATCGCCATTCTGGAAAGGGCGGTACTTAACAAATACAGCTAAAACACGCACAAGGCCTTGAGCTGTAAATAAACGCATTGCATGCTACAGATGCGTACGGAAGGTAAGCGAATGCCTACCAAGAGTCTTCACATTACATGTTTAAATTTCAAACATACACCAAATAGAGTAGAAAGTCTTGTTTGCGATGGTGTAGCCAAATATATAAGACTTTAACGAGAAAGTGCATTTAAAATGCCCACGTTTAAAAAATAGGCCTATAGTGCTCTTATTGTTAAATAAATGTTTGTGAATTCTGATACCTTTGAGGGTTTACATTAATAGTTATATTTCTTATAGATATACATTCATAGACATTGAACTATGGTTATGTTACTTAAGACAGGTAGCTAAAAACTTTATTTTCTTCGAAAACGTCTTTAACGAATTTGATTAAATCTCGTTAATTTATTTCTGTTAAAGAACAAAATAATCCCGCGCATCGGTAGCCAAACGGTCAAACATAATAGACTGGATTGCGGGTGATGGGGAGTTTAGGGTTAGAATCCAAGTTGAGTTTCAGAGGGTAGTTTTCCCTAAAAGGGTTCCTATTCTCCTTCAACTCCACTACGTAGACACTCCCTCTATAATTCTACTTCTCTCATCCATATTACATTATGATAATTAATGTATGCGTATAACCTGAATAGGAAATAAGATGTTGTGAAAAAAAATCGTGAACATTATGTGTGGAAAATTTGCTTTAAATAGGAAAACAAATAGATTTAAATTTGGTATTTGTTTAAACTAGCCTTATCTATTGAATTTTTTAAGTTTGAAATGTATTTGGTGGTCTATTTTCTATTCTAATGAGATAACTTAAAGTTATGACAAATTTCATGGAATGTGCTTGCCTCAATATTTAAAAAAAATTACAATGTTTAGGCACTTGAA
The DNA here is from genome assembly GCA_902155825.1 of Timema genevievae. Lineage (NCBI taxonomy): Eukaryota > Metazoa > Arthropoda > Insecta > Phasmatodea > Timematidae > Timema > Timema genevievae. Next base: position 29,569 of record CABFWO010000280.1, on the reverse strand, counting down.
ATTTTAACTTCATCAACGAAATGTATTTACGGTAGCTTTATATTGAATGTATTTTCTCGTAGTGTTTCAAATCAAATTAAAAATCCCCTTTTAACGTATCGATGTTAAAGTAAAAGAAGTAATAATATTACAGTTTTCAAATTATTTTAATAAATTTGTAAAATGTTTTAAAATAGTGCAATCGCTTGATACTCATCTTTGGCGTGGTAATTATTTGATTATGATCCATTAAATAATTCCCTTTTGAATCGTACTGAAAGTTTAATAAATGTGCGAATACATTCTTGGGAATAGACCATTACTTCACTCACGCTTCCAATTCTCTTTCCCAAAACAAACAACAGCAAAAAATTGAAGAAAAACACGTCGTAGAAAAATTCAAATAAAAGAAGCCATTGTTCGAATGAAAAAAAATGCAACAAAAAACCCTAGAAGCTAAAATAAAAGGATTGGTGCAAAAAGTATGGGTGGCAAAATATGTCTGAACGTCGAGTGGTAGAAGCTAGATCAATTCCCGAGTAGGGTCTTAATGAAGGGGTGAGATATAGAGAGGGGAGTTTCTTGCTCCCCCGGAACCCAACCAATTACCACTGCAATCAACCTTTCCTTCTTTTTTTTCATCCCACCTACAAACCCTTCCCTGTCAAAAGAATTGCTCACAACCACAAAGGAAATGAAGACCATTGAATCATCTGTGGGAGCTAGACCTAAGGGTTGTGGTGTCGAAAGTCAAACAAGGGGTTGCCCTGTGTGAAAAAAAACAACGTAATGTTAGGCAATTAGCAGCACACATAGGCAAATAAAAGAAATGTTGATAGTTTAGTGGAGAAATACAAAAAAACATAGAAACAAGTATAATAAGAACGTATCAGTGCTTGAAATACACAGTCAGCTGTTTTTATCTCTTTGCTAATATGTGTGTATATATGTTACTGTACCCGCCTCAGTGGCGTAGTTGGCTAACGCGCTAGTCGTGTTGAGTCCAACTGCCGAAGACGGCAAGATCGAGGTTCGAATCTTGGTCGGGTGAACTGGGAGTGGTTTTTCCTAAATGGTTTTCCACTCTCCCTCCAAGCAAATGTGGGTTCACTTCCTCTATATTAAGCTTCCCAATTCCTAATCCATTAGCGTAGTTAGTACTTAAGCGTATAAACCGAACGGGTATTAAGACGCGGTGCTAAATAATAATAATAATAATAATAATAATATATGTTACTGTAAAAGTCCGAAGACCAATAAATCCTAGAATCTACCGGTATATCATATCATTTACCAATATCTGTTAGTAAAATTCTAAAATATCTTAGAAATGTTTACATTTTGAGTCTTAACCATCTCTAGAGCCAGGTGGGAGAGAGGATCCCCAAATCTATCTTAGACTAACACTCATAAGTAAATCAATATAACCTAACCTAATCCAACCTTTAGGTCAGGTTAGTTTAGGTTTGGTTAGGTTAGGTTAAATTAGGTTATTGGTTTACTTTTGAGTGTTAGTCTAAGATAGATTTGGAGATCCTCTCTCCCACCTGACTAGAGATGATTGAGACTCAAAATATAAACATTTTCTAAGATATTTTGGTCTTTTACTAACAGATATTGGTAAATGCTAGGATATACCGGTAAATTCTAAGATTTACCAGTCTTAGGACTCTTACAGTAACATATATACTGATAGAGCTAACAAAATGGTTGGTCATTATGAACTGTGAATTAATTTGAAAAGTAGTCTGTTTGCTCATTATAAAAGGTGAATTGCATTTTGTTACAAATTAATTTTATTAAAATGTGTTTTAATCCAATTTCTAGGTATATTGTAATATGTATACCTATATATACATATTTTTAGGTATATAGTAATATGTATACATATATATACAAAGTCTATTCCCAGTTACCCATTTTTATTTAAATTTTAAAGTAAATTTTTGAACTGTTTCAAGTTTATAAAATTTGTCATATGTAAATTACCCTTAAATTAATTTACTTTAGAAAAATCAACAAACTTTTTCATTATCATGTAAAATATTTTCTTAGTACCAATTTAATAAAAGCTATTTTTAAAAATTTAATTCGTTTTTCAAAACTTAATCATCAGTAAACTACTATTAAATGATTTAAAAAAACAAATAAAGTTTAATTATTTATAATATTAAAAACCTAGCAGATACCCATTTTTATCCAAATCGACAAAACCATTTCTTAAAATATTCAAATTTAAAAAATCATTCAACAGTAAACTACCCTTAAAAGAATTTTTCACTAAACAAAATGTATACAGTTTTGCTTATGATATCATACATTCCTCAGATATACATTTTAAAAGAAATTGCTAGCGATTTTATAAATACCTCGAATTTTCTAAAATGACTTTTTAATAAACTACTCCTTAACGAATTTTTACGGAAATAACATGTAATATATCAGACAAAACCCTCCTTATATATAAATTTTAAACAAAATTGTTAAAGTCATTTTCGAAAAATTTGGAGTTAAAAAACACTCATCACTAAACCATCCTTAATTTGAGGGTTAGGTTAAAAATAACAAAAAAGGTATTGAGGCATTGCCCTATGTATAACATCTAAATATCAGGTTTGAACAAAATCCATCCAAATGTTTCAAATCTGCGGCCAGGCAGAGACAAACAGTCATGGGGATAGACCCATTTGTAAAATTCACTTTTTGGGTTCGGATACACATAAAACGTAAAAATTCACTATGATTTCGAGGTATAAAATTTTCACACTAACATAACTTTCTCTTGATAAGAGAAAGTATAGGAACATGTTTTAGATAATATTTTAACAATGCATTATTCCTAATTTAAATATTTGGTTTTATTTGTTGAATTACCCGTAATTCTATATAGTGCTTCGCGTACTACTGATCATTCGGTTAATCTGAAAACTGAATTAAATATTCTAATCACACATGATGACAAGGACAAGTCTAAAGAAAATTTTCCAGACTATCCCTGGACAGATAGTGGAAAAATTTTTTTAGAAAAGGGAGTACAATTTAGCCACCCTAAAGATAACCTACACTTCCTCTCCATAATTTAATCATCATCATCATCAACAACTATTTCCAGCCTGTGACCAGGTCAGCTTAGTAAAATGCCTCTCTCTATCTACCTCTATCATTTCACCATTTTTCCTCCTTTAATTGCTTCCATTCTTCTCCTCTCCCTCACACTCTTTGGTTTTAATCCATAATTTAACCACGTAAATAAAATACATAATTTTTGCGAGGGGGCTTATTTTTTTAACAACGTTTTACCTAATTTTTATCAGTCCAGTTCAATCAAAAAAATAGATAATTTTATTTAAAAAAAATACGTTTTATTACTCTACTTATGTTTAGAATGCCAGAAGTAATAGAATGCTTCTTTTATATTATTTCTGGTTGCACGGTTAGTATAACTGACTGATATAAAAGTCCAGTATTTATTACCAAATGGTTGAAATAAGTGTTGTGTTTCTATAACGAAATGACTTTACCAATTTATCTCTAAATAAACAGCGATTTTGTATCCTCTATAATTATTTTGCCCTTTATTAAATCGCTAAAAATGCTTAGTTCAAAACATCGTAGAAACTAATATGTTTTTCAAAAATATATTCAACTGTGTTTCCTTTTCATGTGAAGTCTAGAACAAAAATAAAATAAATTCAAGCAATCATTTTCGAGACTGAAAAATTTGATACAGTTTAGTTTGTAATTTCTATTTTCAGGCGCATCATATTATCAAAATATGATCTCATGCTAATAGAAAATAAAAATCATTCTATTTGAAAGAAAAAAAAACACGTTGAAAAACCAGATAAAACGTCTGTTCAAAAGCCGGAGGAAGTTTCTCAAATCAATGTCATTGCCTCACAACAATCAACCAAAGGAAATTGAAACTGCCGTCTGCCCTTGTCATTTTCCACCCAGGCACTCGTCGTGATATCCTCAAGCTGTATTGAATGGTTGGACTTGGTACGGGGGAGGGGGGGAAGGTCTCTTTAGGACAAGGACGTACTATATTACCAATAAAACACAATTTTGTAACAAGTTAAAATATCCAAGAGTTTGAAACGAATTACTTCCTCTGGAGTTTCTCCTTCATCTTTTTGATTTTGTTTGGGGAAAGGGTGGAGGGGAGATGTAATTCTCTATATATTCCCACATACCTCCATTGGACTTTCTCCACGGATTAGTATANACCGACCGACTGAGTGACTCATCACTACTTCTCACACTTCCCACGAAGATATAGGGCTGAAATGTGACATAGATGTTCCTTATAAGCTAATTAGGAAAAGTAAAGATGTCTCATTTGGATGTTTTGTGATTAATGGAGTGAAATCGGGGTAGATATAAACTCTGTTTAAGCGTTTAGAGGGTAATAATCCGATAAGTTTGTTCTAATAATGGGTGACCTGGTGGTCTAGGGGTAAGGTGTCAGACTTCTGTGTTGGGGGTCCGGGGTTCAATCCTCGGTCCCGGCACAGATTTATCCGATTGCCAAATCCTTCCTTCACCTCTGACAAGACGTGTACTAATCACAACTTGTGAATGTGAGGAATGCCAGGCCTCTACCGTGGTTCGGATTCCACGTTAAACTGTAGGTCCTCCATTTCATCTCACAATCACCCTACCATTGCACATTAGCGTAAGTGCGTATAACCCGAACGGGTAGTAAGACGCAGTGCTAATAATAATAATGTTCTAATAATGCCTAAGAAAAAATATAGCAATTATTTTTTAGCCCCGTAGATGCTTTTAAGGGGTGTAAAAATGAATACAGACCAATTAATTAAAATATGTATTTACGTTTTAATAGGCAACTCCAATAGACGGTAGATGTCTGTAGTTTATATTTTGCTGAATTTTGTGGTGTTTGTAGTCCCATTGTGAGGGAGAGGGCCCGGCCCGGGGCGGTGTGTGGTGGTGGGGAGTGGTGGGAGAAGGGAGATCTGTCCAGCAGCACTCCGCTGATAACGCGGTCATTCGCCCAGACGCCATTACTCGGTTCCGATATCGTGCAAAGAACGGGCATTCAGCTAGTTGATAATAATCTTATACAGATCTTGCGAATAAAATAAATATTACTGAGTTTTAGCCCTAAATAGTAATACATCCATATTGTTACAAGCCGCTATGTTAATAAGTAACGATGTTAGTAGTCACATTATTATTTCGGACTATAATAGTGTTAATTATTGAATCAAAGCGTTGGGTGATCGAGTTTTTTTATCCAGGAATAATTGTTTACATAAAAATACGAGGTAGCTAATTAGTTTAAGTATTCCGAGTAATATATTAGTCTGAAAACTTGTCAACCAATTTTAGAAAGGAACATTGGTTTTGAATTTCAAGGCTCTATTCTTGCTAGTTAAAAAGTTACATTGGTGAATTTTGAATATTTTTAACACCCCTTTTTCATCCGTTGGAGCTAAAATTTTGCAAAACCTCGTTTCATAGAGCTTAAAAGTCACCTTCAGGTAAAATTTTAATTTTCCAGGTCCAGAGGTTGGGAAAATACGGGGATGAGTGAGTCAGTGAATGAGTGGGTTTTGCCTTATAAATATATAAGGCGAAAACCATACATTAATTTGTATATATATATATATATATATATATGGCAAAACCCAAATATTATTCTGAATTAATCTAATTAGTTTATTCATACAAACCAATTATTAGAATAGCATAACTTTGTACAAGTAAAACTAAAATTATACTTAAGTTAATATTGAACAAGATGATTTGTACCGTGGCTACAACCTAACATAGCCATCAACCTCCACCATTTTAAAAAAGTGAATACACAATTACCCCATTCTGCCGGGAAGTCGGGGCCTAATTACGGACACTCCACGCACGTCAACAATGAACACAGATTATCGCTCGAGTTTGGCAAGAAACCAGAATGAAGTCATGATGCCATGTGACCCCTGTTCGCTAGTACGTTATCCCCGAGCTCAAGACGCCGCGCAGGCGCTAAAATAAAACTTGTGGAAAGGAGCGAGTTGTCCTATCTCATGTGTTCTCCTACCTCCCGTCATCATCCTCACGATGCTGTGCGCAGGCGTCGATGAGATGGCCATTTCTGACTTGTTGATGATGACTTCATTGTTCATGTGATGTCTCCCTACCATATTTCCCGCTGATCAAATTCAAATATAAAATAGTACCCCGAATAGAACTTCACTCTTTGATGCCGATAGGAAAAATAGGGACTTACCAACATGAAAGTGAGTGTTATTTTGGGGATAATTTTGTTATGAGTTTTTTTATGTTAAAATTAGGCTTCATCTAGATCCATTCAAAATTATGTAGGATTAAATTTAGACTTATTTATTTTACCAAAATTAATTTCTATTGGAACTAGGACATTTCTTTTGGAAACTAACAGCTTTAGGTCTTAGACCTTTTCGTTCCGTGTTCAGATGGTTTGTTAACAATTTAAAATTATTTAATTCTACCTTTGTGTGCTATTTTGCACTTTCATTCTTTTGATATATACTTACAGTTGAAGTAGGTCCAAGCGTAACTCACGATGTTTCGTAGAATATTTTCATGTTTAAAGTTATTGGGAAATGCATTAGATAATTAACTTATGTTAGGAGTTAATTCTAGACTTAGCAGATAGACACGAGAATAGTTATTTATTTTCTACCCTAAGTTTTCCCCGCCTCAAGGGTTGGTAGAAGAGAATAGTCGTGTTTCTAATCAACACTAAAATCAGGTGTACAGTTACGAGAAGAACTCTACTTGTATTAAAGTTATGTTTCATAATAACGGCAATTTGACACGTGTAGACTTTTAAGTCAAGTATAATATCAAGTGTTAAGAGTTATCTTTTGAGCGGCTCAAGACAAATGTGTAAATGATGGATTGTTTCCTTTCTTATAATATAATTTGCGTATTGTTCGCAATAAAAAACGTCGTTTACGCTTTTCTACATTTGTACTTAATGTTTACTAACGCTGACGATGAATAATCCTTAATTTAGTTAAATGCGTATTGATCGCTTTCATTTAATATTTATTTGTATACTTAAGTATATATGTATATTGCTTCCCAAAGAGTATTATTAAATCTATCTACTATAGTTCATTGTCCGCAATCACTTAAAATTGCATTGTTTACCTTTGATGCTTATTTGACTTTTCTAATTCTTCGTCTTGCTACCTTTGCACTATGGTTGGTTACTTGAGTCAAGATGGCATGTAAGTTCAAGTAACTTAACGAGCTGGTGCAACTGATAACTGAAATAAACGTAGTTAGTCTACTAATAGGGGTACACTAAAGAGAGATTATCTTAATTTCGAGCCCATTTTGAATAAAATAATGATAAACATGGAATGGATAGCCATATTCTGAGGAGTTTAATTCACATTAAATATTCATCTTTGTTTTTTTCGCATCTTTCAAGATTTAGTAAAATATTTTGTCCTCCCCACTTAGATCCAAATTAAATTTTTCCGCGCTTTTTTTTTTTTTTTTTTTTTAT
>CABFWO010000280.1:0-22019 GCA_902155825.1 Timema genevievae | reverse complement strand
TTTTTTTTTTTTTTTTTTTTTTTTTTGTTCATACATGCTACACGTTTGGCTACCCATCCAGGTTATCTGCTTACTTAAAATAATAGGATAAGCATTAGGGAGATACTAGTTAAAGTAAAGGTACCCCTATTCAGGTGGAGAGAGAATGGGAAACCATTTAAGAGATGCCACTTCACTGTGTACACCAAACTAGTGGTCAACCTCAACCTCCTCATCATAGGCAAATGAGACTGAAGCCCTGATTGGCAATCCCACCAAAGAGAGTTTAATTGATAATGTTCAAATAAAACTCCCTCAGGATTCTTCCTTGTCCCTCGATGGTTAGTGTAGGTAAATATGAAGATAGCTCTGGAAGGGTAGTGAAGGGAATAGTGACGTCTTTGTCACGTGCCCACCAGTGTTATTTTAGCATCGTGTCTTAGTACACATTCTGGCTATTCGCCTATGGACTAATTACTTTAATGTGTTAGGGATAAGAAAGGTTGAATTTGTAGAGGAAGTGTACCTGCATTTGTTTAGAGGGAGAGTGAAAGCCATTTAGGAAAACCACCCCGCAGTACACCCGACCAGGATCGAACCCCAATCTCCCCATCATCATCAGTCTGGTCTATTGCAAGAGTGACGCCTTAGACCCTACGGCCATCGAAGCAGTTGTGGGTTTTATTCCTCGCATCTTCAAACAAGTAACCAAAAGAATTTCTACGAATCCATATTTCAGTAGAGTTCATCTCAGCGAATCTTGAGTCAAAAGATGACGTCTTTTTGCTCCTCCTTCTCTCTAATCATAGAGAAAGTTATTACCCCCTTCTATTCCTCTGGCCTCTCCCGTCGCTTTCCGAGTCTTCATCACACGTACGGTACACACGACCTGAAAGTCATTAGGGGGTGATAATGTGTGATCTTCAAATAAACCAGCGAACATCTCATCGGCGGTCGTAAAACACGCTTCCAGATTGTCGGGGGGAGGAGGGTTATAGGGGGTGGGGGTGGGTCATTAATATTGGGTGGTTGCGGGAAAGGGCTGCCGGTACTTACAGTAAGTGCTACCAGCATTAAAACCATAAGCTCCAGTGAATCTGACAAATCAACCCGCGTGGTTAAGTTCGATGCTGGTGGTAAACCGGCATTTACAAATCGTCTACGGCCAGCGGCAAACGAGAAATATGTTAGACAAACTTTGGTTTCTTTTAGCACTACGTCTTACTACCCGTTAGGGCTGGTTATACGTCTATGTATTAATTAAATTAATGTGTTAGGGATTAGTAAGGTTTAATTTGGATGAAGTGCACCTGCGTTTGCGTGTAGGGAGAGTGGAAAACCACCCTCGGCGCACCCAACTGGGATTGAACCCGGATCTTCCCGTCTTCAACAGTCTAGTCTATTGATAGATTCATGCCTTAGACTATGCCACCGAAGCAAGTGATAAATATTCAAAAATAAAAATGGCTATACTATGTTACATAAGATAAATCAGGTATGACTATGAAACGTAGTACTTCAAATTATGTGTTCCTTATACTTGATTAGTGTTTATTTATTATCATAAAGTATATTTTAAAATAATTTATTTGTAAAAATTGGTTGTAATATAGCTTAAATATTTAATAGTTTCTTACATTGTTATTATTATTTATGAATTATTTGTCATCATAAATCATTGAAACATGTTCAAAGTAGTTAGAGAGTTAGTTGGAGAGAGTACAAAAAGAAGCAACCAAAAAAGTTAGTCTACTCTGGCGTTACCGTTGTCTATAGTATAATTTTCATAAAAAGGGTCTTTTATAAAACACACTTTTTTGCAGTCAACATCGATAACATTTTACTATTTTACTAGTGGTATTTTATAGATTTTGATCATGTCTATCAAACGTGACAGCTTTATATTTTGTGACCTAAAGTGTAAATACGTAAATGTATATCAGGTAACTTTTGTAGCTGTTGGATAATCAATTACCTTCCTAAGAAATTTGATCTGTAATTTGGGCACTAACCGTTCCTTTACCACTGCACTATGTTAAACTGTGAATTTACAGTACGATTCGGATAGAAAAAAGCCTTTTTGACAGTTACAAAAGTTACTTAAACAATTTTAATCCTTTCATATGTCAAATTATGTAATCGGTAACTGTCAATTTTCAGAGATAGTATAAATACCTATAAAATAATATGATTATTATTGTAAAATGTCATCACTGTTATCCACAATGAGTGTTTGTATTTTTTTTAAAGATTATTTCTATTAAGATTTCTTTTACATAAATGAAGAGGCCATATTTTACCAAGTCGATGTTAATTGTTATCTGCAAGATCACATGATTGATTTTGTTAGCCTAACTCTTTCAGTACGGTAGCATTTTTTGAACCATGGACATTTCTAGCTCAGCATTTCTTAAAGTGTGATCTTTGGAGCCCCGGGACTCCCCGATACCCTTTCGGAGTCTCCTAGAGACTTTAGAATATTTATGGGGCTGTATTTTTGAAATACACTTCAACCAAAACAAAATATTGTAACATAACGAATGCAGAGTAAGACGTGTGAATCCAGCTCTCTTCTATTAAGCCAGATATTAAAGAAGGTTCGCGAAATTTTTTAAACAAAGCCATTAGTCTCACAAAAATTTGTTTCAGAAAAATAAAACATAGATTAGGTTTAAAAAATAATGATTTTATTTATTTACCAAGATTTATGATTAAAATTAAATTAATTATTAGTAATTATTACACTAGAACCTTGTTAATCCAAACTATTTGGGACCGAAGCTTGTTCGGATTAGCGGTAATTAGGAATAAGTGGGAGCATACAGGAAAACAATATTTTCACGAATTTTAAATTACTGTTGAAAGAGTTTTGACAAATTTTCATTTATTTAAATAATGTATAACACGTAATATGTACGGTAATTATTTTTAATTATAGGAAAACACATTGTGTTGACTACAACATGTAAATATTAAACCTTCATTATCAACTATCACTGTTTCTTACAATTTTCTTTTAACTTTGAACTTATTCACCAATAAAATATTATTTAATTTGAATTAATTTGTTTCACCCTATACCGAAAAGTGTGTTCAGATTATCCGAAATTTTTGACTACCAGAAATAGCTCTAACGAGGTTTTATTGTAGATCCATCTAAAAATGTCTCAGTTTTCAAAAATTTTACTACGATAAACATCGATAGATAGAACCCACTTAGATACAATATTTTTGGGCTTCCGCAATTTTCTTCAGGGTTGTAAGGGTTCCAGAGTTTAAATAATTTGAGAACCGCTGATCTAGCAAGATTAAAATCACTATCTTTGCATTAGCATATAGGGATAGTGAGAAATTTTTTTAACTCCTCAGTACTCCAAGCTGGAATTTGAATACGAGAGCCCCTTCGCTAACAACAGAAACAAAGATGAGACCAACGCCTTGGTCCAAGTGCCCACAGATTGGAGTTTTATTGGTAGTGTTAAAACAAAGTTTTCTCTAAATTATTACTTTTTAATCCCTACCACATTAATGTAAACATGTGTATTGTCCGGCCGGGTGTTAGAATGCAAAACATGATTATCAAGGGGGAAAAAAAAAGTTATGTTTTAGTTTTGTTACCGATGACAACACGAAGATATTTTATGTTTAATCTCATTTCGTATTTTAATTAAGAGTTGTGTAAAAAATAAAATCTAACCATTAACTTACCAACTTATTGCTTTTGGTATAGTTTATCTTACATCATCCCGTATTTGGATGACTACTGGGAGGAATTCTATTCCCTCTAGCAAAGGCACATGTACAAACTGTCACTACCCCTCATTTAAACAAGTCACCTCCCCTTTAACGAACCCGCCCTTCTCCCTGTTTTTCAATGAGAACACGAGAAAAGAGCAAAGGTTTTTGCGAAGCCGCAACAAAAAAACAAACGACAGTCGACGTAATTTCCTGACAGCATCCGTTGTTACAGCAGTGGTCTGGCCACCTGCCACTGTCCTCAAAGGACTTTTGATTTTATTTTTATCTTCGTTTCTACTTTCTTTCCTTACTTCACCAGCGTTGATATTGTTTCTTCATTTCTTTAATTCTTGCTGCGAACACTAACATAAAAGGTTGATTATTGTGAAAGTTGAAAACAATAGAGGTTTTCTTAAAATTTTTCAAATCTGTAAAGATGTTTAACACAAAGTTACTATTTTATAATGGTTTGCTCCCTTGTGAAAACAATGTTTTATTTGGGCATTTGTAAATTATAAGAAAATAACCACGCAGAACAAATCTACGTATATTATTAATAATTATAGTAGTTATTATATTTGGTGTTCTGTCTTATGACAGGCCAATTCCTTTTATAAGTTAATTTAGACCACCAATGCGTCCTTTCCTCTTCCTTCAGCTCCCAGAATTGTCAGATTTCCATCAAGTTATCCAATATTTTATTTTTAATTTCTAAGCTTTCCCTCAACCTTTCCTTCTATGACGTCGTGTAGAAGACAGTTCCTCCTAAGGATGTTTTCGATCCAGTTTGCTTTGTACCAAGGAATCACATCCAAAATAGTTCTTATATATCCTACTCTTCTTAGGACGTCTTCATTTGTCACCCTGTCTGCCCACCTGATCTTTTCAAAGTCTTCCCCAGCACCACATTTCAAAGCTCTCCAAGTTATTATTTTCCATATTTCTAAAAGTCCAATTTTGTGCTCCATACAGCGCGATATTCTAATGTAGTATTTCATCAGTCTCTTTCTCAGCTCCAAGCTCAACTTGCTTGTCAAAATAAACCTTTACTTGTTTAAAATTTCCTTGGCCATGGCGATCATCAACCCTAATTTCTTTGGTGCAGTGGGCATCCCTTGTTAGCAGACATCCCAGGTTCTTGAACTTCTCTTCGTATTCCATCTCCTAATTTCCAATTTTGATATTCAGCGGCTCTTCATTTTTTTAAATCAACGTCACTTTTGACTTCTCAACGTTGATCTACATGCCATATCTTTTCTTTAGCTCCACCATATATACACATATATATTATTCTTATATATATAATTTGTATATATACGTAAATTATATAAAATACTTTTATATTTGATACAGGTTACTTTTATTGGACTGAACTATTCACTGATATTCCTCAAAATAAAAAAATACACAATGACCATGACAGGTATTTAAATGATGTTGGTATTACTATGTATAGAAAATCAAACTAAATATATCTACTGAAGAAATTTTCTATTTATCTTGGACCAATAATGATTTTGGCCATAAAAAATGCAAAAATACTGCCCTTAACTCACAATCCCTACAGTACCAATTTAAGTGAATGGTTAAAAAGTAGAAACATAGATCTAACTCTCTTCAAACAAATAAAGAAATTTTAAATTTAATAGTATTATTTTTGAGGGTTTTATTCTTCATAATATTCATAATAAATACTTTGCGTGTGGATGTTTTCCTACAAGTGGTGGCCTTATTATTTCTAATTCATTGAGAGTAGCCTACTAACATAACACGAGTCACACGTTTTATTTTAGTCGTGATGGGATGGACGCTATTTTAACGACCTTAAGCCTCTTCTTCATAGAACGCCGTACCACCCAGCCCTTACCTCCCGATCATATGGGAAGAACAGGAACATATATATTCTCGTTCATGACACAGACAGTCATGAATTTTAAGAGGTATATTCCCAACACCCTTTCTTCATTTCACAACGTATTTCTCGTAGCGTGTTGATTATGAAAAGGGAGAACGAGTTTTTGGAGTCGTTTGGACTGAAGTCATCTGCCTGAAATTACCCTCCAGGCATGTTTCCCTGCTAACGTTGAACGTTTTGCGAGGGGTCTAAGTGGATTAATTATTGTGAGAGGGCTAGAATATATTAAGAACTTGAGACACCTTGCCTCTGTTCAGATTAGAGTTTACATTCGGAGATTTTATGGCGTATTTTATGGTGGATTTAACTTAATCATAGGTGCACGGAGGTGGCCGAGGGGCCGCTTAAGTGTTAGACTCACATTATACTTAACTGCCGTTGACGGAGACGTAAGGATTATAATCCCCACCGGGTGCACTGAGGGTTTTTTTCAAGTTCGATTCTTAATTTCGCTTTCTCCATATCTTTTCAAATATTTTTCTCTGTCCTCTTCACCTCCAAATCAGTGGTTAACAAGTAGAATAATTGTATTTGGGGAGGTTACAACTATAATCCCAGATTAAGGTGGCTTTTGTGGATATGATTTGTACTGTGATTTCCCCATACTCCCTCTAGGCTTAACTGGATGCACTTCTTTCAATCAGCTCTCCTCCCCCCCTTCTCCCTAGCTAAAGAGTAATATTCTTTATATTGAACATTTGGAAAATTTGTTTTTTATTACTACAAACTTTTGACTAAATTTAAAAATTAATATAGCTTATAATTAATCCTATAGAGGATGCTGGAACGAGAAATGTATTGGTAATATATATATTTTAACCATTCTTTTTTTTGCAAACAGCCTCGATAATATATATTTTATATATAGGCATATGTATGGTACACAATGTTAGTGTGAGTTGAATGAACTGTTTTCAATATTTAAATAGTAAATATACTAAACAAAGCTTGTAAAATACAATTATTCAAACGAAAAATATTTCAAACTGATTAATTTTCTACTTTTGTTGATTTTTCAATCGCTATCTAGTTGTATTAATAAAATGTTTGCTAATTAATTAAAATGCGTTTGTTTTATGTTAAGTAAGGTTATTGTTTAATTAAGTGATAAAATTACTATAACTTCAATATATAGGCCTGATAAGTGTGGATTTTTCGCTTTCCATAGTATTTGATGAGTCTTGCATATAGATTTGTTTTGAATTTTCTCAAATGCAAATAATACAATATAAAGGGGATTTTTTTGTATAAATTAATTACCACCCCGCATTAACGTAAAATGAACCGTTTTTGTGAATGTGGATTTAAAATTTATACAAAATGTTTAACTGTTGCACTTGAAAAAAAAGTCTAACTTGATCTTATATTTATAAATTCATTACCAAATCCTTTTGCGCACTTAGCCGAAATCGCTAAATATATCGTAAGGTCTCCAGTTAGTGTCAAGTTCGAGTCCTGTCTGGTTCAGATGAACCATTAACAGAGAGGACATGATTAATTTGGATTATATTTCAATGAAGAGGTTCTTAGCCCTATAAAATAAAAATAAAATAAATTAAAATAAAACAACTTTTTTCTCAAATTGAAGATTTTAATTGCCTCTACTAGTTTATTTATCTTTGGTGTGAACTTTCTATTGTACTGTATTTTGTTTGTGTGAGCATTTACACAAACATTCACTAAACTAGAACCGTGTCATGCTCGGAATATAATGAGCTCTTAACAATATCTTCACCCTTCATTTGAATTTCAAATTAGAAGGTAAAAGTTCGTGCTGCATTATCATATTCAACTACCCAGCCGATCCAATAGGGATCCAAGCGAATCCTTCTAATACAAACTGATTTGTGGACATTACAGTTTATCTACATTATAATGCGGGGGGAGTGGGGTGGGGGGGGGGGAGTGAGCTTCTTATATAAATATTGGTAAGAAATTTAAAGGTGAGGCGGAAAAGGTAATTCGATTATTAAAGTTCATGTTTCTGAATGTGTTTGTGGTGGAATTTCAAAAAGTTGGTTTCATATATCGCGTTAAGAGAATATTCTATAGTCCAATCCTTAAAGAAAGAATGTTATCTAATAGCTACAAAAGTTTTACTAGATCTATCTTCACGTCTTCTTACATCAAGTTCTGTGATCTGAAGCTGTAATTTATTTTATAGATTTTAAAAATTCCTATAAAACAACACTAATAATATAGAAAGATGCGTGTACTTTCTAAAACTTCTCCTTGCCAAACTCTTACTAAGCCTTGAGTAATTAAAGGCTACATTCCTTGGAACGTTTCGTCGTGTGTAGACCCCCTATTGGCTGTATGTGGTAGGAAGAACAGTATCTGGCAGCTACTAAAGTTACTAAAACTATTTTAATATGCTCAATGTTTATACATAAAGTCATATTATCTGCAGCTATCACTTTTGTTAGATATTATCAATACCTATAAATTAAAACAAATAATAAAATTAAATGTTATCAATGTTGGCCGCAAAGAAACAGGTTTGAATTTTCTAAACCGTTCTTCCTATCAAAAACAGCCTATATGAATAATGTTGTGAATTAGTTCATATGATTTATAACACAGTTTAATTAAAGGCTTAACAAATTAGGTGGCCGTATACTCTAGGGCGTCATTCTAAAAAAAATACTGGACTGCCGATGATAAGGATATCAGGGTTCGAATTCCGGTTGAATGTACTCAGGGTGGTTTTACCTAAATGGTTTTATACTTTTTCTCCACGCAAATGTGAGAACGCTTCCTCTAAATTCAACCTTCTTCTATCTTAACATATTTGCGTAATTATCGCATATGCGTTTAGCCCGATGCTAAAAAACATTAAAGGATTAATTTATGAGGAATAGATAAAGAGGGCTGTTTAGAGTCATTGCAACCACGTTAGAGGGGATATATAATGGGGAACACCCACTGATAGTTACCACATATATATCCATTATCCACCTTTTACTGAAATGTATTCAGTTGACATTGGAACCTCGACCTACCCATAGTTGGTAATATATTCTATTTATAGAATGACACATAAACTGTCTGAGTCCTCCGTTCGAGTAGTTCATTATACATGAGGCCTCTAATTTGATTTTATGGTGTGAAAACTTGTCAATAATAGTATTAAGGTGGGATGGAAGGGTACGCGAGTAAGGGCCAGTTTTTTTTTTTTTTCAGTTTTTATGGCAAATCGTTTTTTTGGTCAAAATAAATAAAATATTGCGCCAGTAAAAATATAGAATATATGTCATCATTGAAGTCTGGACGTGAAATAATTTTTGCCAGCAATTTGTTTCTTATGTTGGCCAACAGTTGGGGAACAGTTGGGCAACATTTGACGACAGTTGGGCAACATTTAACCAACAATGTTTCCAAGTGCGTACTAATCTTAAGGTAGTAAAGTTATGTTTAAAAAAGAATTATATTCCTTAGACGTTAATAATCCCTTGTTCCTTGTTATGGCAGCTAAGTTTCCCGTTATTGTCAACTAGTTTCGATGCACGTCATTAACATACTCAGGACTAGACCTGAAATAAGATTTGTGTTTTATGTCATGATTAATTTTTAGAAACCCGCCTCGGTGTCCACCTAAAGCACTACTCTCACAGTATACTAGATTGTCGATGACGGGGAGATCGATGTTCGAATCTCGGTTGGGTGTACTGAGGGTGGTTTTTTCAAAATGATTTTCCACTCCCTTTCCACACAAATGCGGATACACTTGATATAAATATAGCCTTTCTAATCCCTAAAGCCATTAGCGTAATTTGTACACAATCATATAATCCAAACGTTAGTAAGATATGGTGTTCAAAAACAACTTTAGAAACATAATAATATTCGATCTAAAATTGAATTTTCTTGTATATTTATAATAAAAAATAATACAATATCGGTATCATTGGACGAGTGAGCTAGGCCCATCAATAAATATGTTCTAAGGTATGGGAACTATGAAGGTTGCTTAGTGCATTAGAGTGGAGAGAGGATGGAAAACCCTTAGTGTGAAACCACTATATAAGTTTGTTTCTTTTATCATGTCGTATTACCATTCCACTGTTCGCATTTATCTAAGTAAATTCGGAAGTATTAAGAAAGGTGAAATTTATAATAAATGTACCCCCATTTACGTAGAAGGCGACCCTAAAGGAAAGTAGGAAACCATATAGGAAACAAACTCAATACACTTAATTGGGATCTGAGCCCAAACCTCTTCGTTTCCAAAGAGCATGTGACTATACGAGCTTTACATTTCATTCATATGTACCCCCGATTGGGATAATGCAAGGTGTATTAATCTAAAATGTGTGCATGAGGAAGTTGGTTTTTAGGAAGTTCACCCACATTAGCTTAGAGTGAGCGTGGAAAAAACCCAGTCATAAATATGTTGATGTAAATTCCGTCCCACCTTTAGCAAAGGTGGTGTGAATACCATCCCACATTAATTATTTTTTTAAATTTAAATTTCATTTTAACATAATTCTGTATGTCTAAAACTCGTCATAACTTTGCAGGTGAAAATATTATGAAATTGGTTAAGCTTATTTACCCAGTCATTTGGGTTGAGTTTTTATCGTCCACGAACCGCACAAAAAATTATTGTTAGTTGTTTCACTCAAAACTAAAAGACTCTTAGACCCTAGCCAAATATTTACACATTTGTGGAAGTGTTAAAATACAGAGTGAAACATGCAATATTCTTAAAAAGCAACCTACCAAGGAAATTGAAAGCATCAGTTGGCTGATGAAATGATGGAGTATAGTATTATTGTAGATCTATGTTTGATTTAGTCAAATATGTGTACAATTTTACCTGTGTAACTTTCTCGGTGAGTACAGATAGGCTTACACTTACTTTAAATATTTAAAAAGTAAATGATTCATGTTCAGAGGAGACAATAGATTATGACAAGGCAAATAACCAGTTCTGCACTACGTTATTGAAATTATTATATTTTGAAAGTTTGACCTCCATAATTGAGTCATGGTTATGTTGAAATAATAGTAATCATCATCATAAACCGTTTCCAGCCTGTGGCCGGGTCAGTTTAGTAAAATGCCTCCATCTTCCTCTATAGTTCAACAATTTTTCACACTTTAATCGCTTATATCATTCTCCTCTCACACACTTTCTGTTATCTGCTCCTTCCATCTCTTTCTTGGTCTCATTTGCGATATTTTTTCTACAAAAATCATCATCATCATCATCATTATGGTTGGTATTATCTCCTTTCCCATCCTCATTACATGCCCATCCCATCTCAATCTTGCTTCCTCTATACTCCTTGTACCCCCACTCTTTCACGGAGAACTTAATTCCTAATCCTGTATCTCTTCGTGACAGCTAACATGCTCCTCACAAACTTCATTACCCCAGCCTCCAATTTCATTGTCTCTCTAACACTCAATGTCTATATTTCTGCTGCATATGTGACTAAGCTACAAACTACGCTCTATGCAGCATTTTCTTACACTTCAAGAGCACTTCTCTACTCCATATCAGGTATCTTACACACCTATAGAATAACTCCCCCTGCTGACCCTTCTTATTAAATACTCTCTACTCCCCCGCACCCTTTGCCTCAAATTAAGTTTCCTCACTTATGTTGAAATACATGTTTGAAATGTCACAAAATTGTTTACATTATTATTTATCTTGCTATCAATAATTATATATACTATTATCTATCTTAAGGAGGGTTAGGAAGGACGCCACTTGCATTGCACCCTTATGATGGGATAGAATATATAATAATGGAACTGAATTTACACACACAAAAAAAATACAAACGGGATGGAATTTACCTGAACCGCGAAAAGCCGCATGTGGATATTACTATCCCGGTTGCAGATGACTGCGATTAAATCCTAAACTTCTCCCCTCTTCTTACCCCCCACCACCTCTTTATCACCCCTTCTTTCCCGTAATCAGTAATCCGGTCTACTGGGAGCTTAACCAAGCCTTCTGAGATAATATATGGATAAGGTGCTTGTGACTTCACTAGGATAGTTGGAAGTTTCACGGTATTATTTGCTGCTTGGCAGGACATTTCGCCACCATATAGAAAGTTCTGGTGACGTGTACGAAATAGGAGAATGCCTCTCACAGTGACGTCACTATGAAGCTTTTCTTGACTTGACGTATTTGTTCACGTACCCACCGATGCGAGTTGATATTATTGTTTTACCTCACATCCATTACTGTTTTCAGCCTATGACCTGGGCGAGTTTTTTATTCAACTCATATATTTTTCCACTGCCGGCTGGATAGGCCTGTCGTAGCTTCATATGCCTTATAGGGCCTAATCTAACTTAAGACTAGGGCAGGCACAACATCCCGCTCCCGGTCGTTAATTCATAATTGTGAAAAGGGTAAACCCACATCTCACCAATGATACATTTTGTCCATGCCGGGAATCTAACCCGGGATCCTTAGCTCAATAGGCAGACATGCTAACGACTGATCTAAGGGGTCGGATGATATTATTGTTACTGTTATTATATGTGCGTGTTAATGCAAGACGTATTGGTTATAAGAGTCTCCGTTTATTTAGTTTAAGATATTTGAATAAGGAAGGAGAAGTTTAGGCATCACGTCTTACTATCCGTTCGGGTTATAGGTTTATTCACTAGTTACGCTAAGGTTTTAGGGATTAGGAAGGTTATATTTAGAGGAAATGTACTCGTATTTGAGTGGAGGGAGAATGAAAAACCACCCTCAATACACCCGACCGAGATTCGAAACGTCATCGGCAGTCTAGTCTACGACGATATTAACGCCTTAGACTATGCGGCCACCGAAGCGGGTGAGAGAGAATAGAAAATCACATTGTTTTGTAAGCATACCCCATTTCATCCAGCTGGGATCAATCTTTAATCTTCTATCTCAGAGTCCGATGTGGCTATTATTCCCCTTGTATATTATTTAAATTACATACGTGTATAGCGTTGAAACTCAATTTTGTACGTTCATTTGTGTTCGACTAAATAAACAGTTTCAACGTCTGGTTTCCGACGAGAAATAAATTAGTTTATAGTGCTATATATTGACCCAATACGTCATGCATGGTGGAGTTCAAACATATTATAAGCACATGTATGATTTTTACTGATGATCTTCAAAAACAAACTGTTAATCAGTGACCTGCCATCGTATATGTCCCGCAACAGCTGTGTGTTTGTTTTACTCGTGCATATTCTTAATTCAATGGTTAAAAACACAACTGTTATATTTTTATGTGAAACACACAGGTTAATCAGCCATTATATTTAAACTATCGAAACAAAAATATAGTAATTATAACAAATAAACTGTTCATATAAAAGGTATTAAACAGTTTACCGACAATTTTATATAAAATGAACTTTACAATAAACATATTTGAAAACATTATTTATGAAAGTTTTTGTAACAGATATATTACAAATACTTTGACAATTTATCCATATTTGAATTCATAAGTTTAGGAAGCTTTTGAGGCAAACATAGAGCCAGTTTGATAGTCAAACTGAGTAGGCCTCAAGTGTGGTGCTACACTAAATATAGGACGACACCTTCCTAGATCAGAATAGAATAGGACAGTTTAATTCGAGTTTAGGTAGCTGTCGTCACGTATTTAGTATAACACCACACTTGAGGCGTACTCAATCTGACTATGAAACTGGCCCTAGAGTATTCAAGTATTTTGACACTTTATTATAGATATTATTTGCTTTTTAAAAGAAGCATTTTAAAAAACGTTATTTAAAATTTATTGTCGTGACAGGTTGAAAGGTTTTATTGTTAATTTATTTAAATTATTAGGGCTTACTTTACTCCGGTAGAATATATTTCTTTCTTTGTTTTTTCCTATATCCATATATATAACCACGTTTTACTACCTATTATGGTCAAAACACCTATATTCTTACCACACGAATCTATTAAAGATGAATGAGATTGAATTTAGAAGAAGTGTACCCGCATTTTAGTGGAGGGAGAGTAGTTAGCCATTTAGTAAAAACAACCCTCAGTACACCCAACCTAGATTCGAACTCCGATATCCACATTCTCGGCACTCTAGTATATTGCAAGAGTAAATTAAACCAAGGTGAGACCGAAGCGAGTAACAAGTTATATTGTAAAAATTACTTTCGAAGATTACTTTCCTGTTTGTATTGGTTTTGTGTATTGAAATTTCTTTTTATTTTAGCAAATTGATAGCTAGACCAAATGGATATAGTCTTGTTACAGTTTTTTAGAGACTTTTGAAGAGAAACTGTGACGTGACGGATTCCGATTGATCCTTTACTGAGACCCGAGTGGTTACAAGGATCAACCCTATGACTCAGTTCGGGAAGGTCACGAATCCTTTGACGGTTAAAAGTTACAAAGGTGTGGTAGGCTTTGTGTGCACACGTATTTAGTGGTCAAAAGGATCAAAGCTGCAAAATTTACTCAGTCTGTAAGTAAAGGATATACTCCTCCTTACTAATGTATTATTATAAATTAGAAAGTGATTTAACTAGCTTCGGCTATCAGCTGGTATAACGCGCTAATCTCGCAGTTGACTAGGCTACCGATGATGGGAAGATTAAGCTCGAATCTCGGTCGGGTGTATTGAGGGTGGATTTTAAAAAATTGATTTCCACCCTCCCTCGATACAAATGTGGGTACACTTCCTTTAAATATAACCTCCCTCATCCCTAAAAGCCACTAGGGTAATTAGTACATAATCGTATAACCCCGAACGAGTAGTAGGATACGGTGCTAAAAAAAGTGATTTAATAAATAAATCAGCATTATTATTAATCTAAAAACACGTTAATCTAAAATAACTTATTGGTAGAATCCTAAAATACCTAGCGCCGAACATAGTATAACACATTCTAGTAGCGCCAACTTAATTGACACGTACATTCAGATAGTATTTAAATTCTTATATTAATCTGGTATTTTCATATATATGTAGGTGTCATCAGATATAAGTCCTTTGATAACGTATTAAAAATATACATACATCGTAAACCTCTTTAAATAAAAAATATATAAGAACTTGTGTGAAGTATGTGAGAGCGTTGACACTTTATTATAAATAAATATTTACTGTGAATATCCTACCTTGATGGATTACACCCGCGGTCGGCAATACAAAGCCTTACGGGTTCGATCCTGCCCGCCAACTGACTTTATCTGGCCCGCAAAAGATTTAGCAAACAAACAATTGTGTTCTTAAAACTACACTAATTACTAAATTAGAAATAAGAAGTTCAAATTTTTGCTTGATATTTGTTTAAAACTGGTCCACCAAATTTGTTAAATTCATATAGCCCACGATATTAAAAAGGTTGACAACCCCTAGATTACACTATGCTCTATCTTAATAGCTACGCCATAGTGTTATCTATCAAGGTGATACTGATATCTTTATAAACGAAGTGTACATATAGTTAATCGTAAATTGCTTAGAGGAGAGTACGAAACAATTTAGAAAAAAATCACCCTCAATATATCCAATCTCCCCATTTTTGGTAATCCAACTTTTTGTGAGAGTGACATATTAAACCATACAACCACTCAGCAGAATAATAAGGAGGATAAATTTGAAAGAAATCACTTTTGGAGAGAATAGCATAACCATATTGATAATCTCGGTGCACACGAATTGCACAGCAACTAATACGGGTGCACACGAATTGCAGAACTAATACGGGTGCACATGAATTGCGAAACAACTCATCCGAGCTCGGTAATACCCTTACATAAACTGTGGAGTAAAAATTAAATTCATAATGACTTTGTTCAAAATGGAACATGTAGGATATGTTAGTTTAGGCCAGGTTAGGTTTGGTTAGGTTAAATTAGGTTAGGTTAAATTAAGTTAGGCTAGGTTAGGTTAGGTTAGGTTAGGTTAGGTTAGGTTAGGTTAGGTTAGGTTAGGTTAGGTTAGTGGTTAGGTTAGGTTAGTGGTTAGGTTAGTGGTTAGGTTAGGTTAGTGGTTAGGAGTTTAAAGAGATTATAGGTTGTTCGTCAATTTGTGTGGACCGGTTGAGCGGTACACTTTATTCCGCAATTCGAGAGCGCCCGAAAATCCTGCATTAATAAATAACTTCCAGTGCTCTAGATCGGGGTTCGAACTGGTTTCTAACCTTTCTATTCTAATAAGCGGTGGGTACCTTAGATGGGATTTATTTTTTTGATTCAACCCTTTCTGTTCGTCCACAACCTTAACTATAAACTTTCCGAGGCGATTTGACAGGCAATCAAAACAAACGACGCCTTTAACGGTCTTGACTACGTATAAGGTCATGAGGCTACATCTAACACAATATTTTGGCGTTTTAGATGTCTTCTTGAGCAAATTAACAGGAGGTGAGTCTTAAATGTTTCAAAGTACATTTTTTAGTCCAGGCTGTAACTAAAAGAAAAATGTGTTCGTCTTGTTAGAGTTATATAGCTTTTAAGCTGATTTTTCTTCATTTGTACTTTGTAGTATTAGCCCCAAGGGTATTAATGTTTAATATGGTAAAGAGGATAGCTTTAAGGTAAATTCACCAGTATTAGCCTGGAGAGGAGATGGGAAATCCTTAGTGACAAATCACGTGTGTAAAATACACACACCATTGCACCCGGCTGAGATTCTAAGCTAGACCTCTTTGTCGATGGCAATCCAGCCTAAGGCGACCCTGGCACCTTAGAACACATGTACACCAGTACAAATTAATTTAAACTAAAATGTGAGTCATGACATTATACAACCATACAGTTAATTATCATAATATGTATTCATAAAACTTGTCATTAATATATATTAATAATTTTTAAATAGGCCTATAAAATATAACTTTATATGTCATTGAACCACCTTTTACTACACGTCTGAGCCATCTGAATGCATATACTAAATGTATAGTGATGCATAAAATATCACTTTAGAAGAAATGTTTGGGCGTTTGTGTATTGACAGCGTGGAAATCTATTTAATGAAACCCGCACCTCAGTACATCACGCCGACCAACCCATCAACGGAAAACCAGACCAAACAATAACGCCTCAACCAACGTGTCCATTGATGTGGTTTTTTTTCAAAAATACAAATATGTGATTTTATTTTATGCATAATGATTTACTCTATATATATATTTAAGGCTTATGTAATCTTAGTTTTCTTCTAGTTGAAGCTTGGTATTTCTTGATTCCTATATTGGTATGACGTGTAAAACAACTACTGGTAGAGGAGTATGGACGTGTAGGCTTAGAAAAATATAGCATAAAGAGATGCAAACAGGCCTGAATAAATTAAAACATACCTTTTCAACTAAAACTATCTGTAGTGATACATCCTCATGTAATTTATCATGAGCGTTCCTTTTGGCCATTCACATATTTACATAATCATACGCATTAATTCTTATGTAGAGTGGACCGAGTAGAGTTAACTACATATGTATATAGTTAATTCTACTTAGTCCAATTTACAAGGGTACGTTTACTCTGATTTATGTCACAACGTGTTGTTGTGCTCATACTCTAGAAATTTCAATAATGTACCATCATTCATCTGATAAATATATATGCCATGGCAATAACTATTGTATTTGTTTGACAATACTTTGGATATAATTTAGTGAAAAAATCTAAAGGTAATATTATTTAAATAAGTGTTATTCAACTCTGAGTGGTTGTAAAATCATTGATATTTATATAATATTATTGTAGGTAACAATTATCCTACCCGCTTCGGCGGCCTCATGGTCTAACACGCTACTCGCGCAGTAGACTAGACCGCCGATGACGGGAAGATCGTGGTTCAAATATAGGTTGGGTGTACTGAGGGTCGTTTTTCCAAAAAGTGTTTTCCATGCAAATGCCGGTAAAGTTCCTATAAATATAACAGTCTTAATCCCTAAAACCATTTGCGTAATTAGTATATAAGCGTATATCCCGAATGGGTAGTAAGACGTGGTGCTTAGTAAAACTTTCATTTACATGTATGTAATTTAACATATGGTGTAAGGATTATGAGTGTATAGTTGAAAGGAAATTTAACTACATTTGCGTGAAAAGATATTAGGAAACCATTTAGGGTAAAAAAACCCCCAGTACACCTATCCTGAAATCAAACTCCCGACCGGCAAACCAGACTATATGAGCCGCAAATATATTTAAAATATCGTTGAAAATGAGCTAATGTCGTATTTTAACACATCTCTTGGACTCTTTCGACCCTTTTTTGGCGTGAGCAATATTTTGAAACCATGCATCGTAGAATTTTTTTCTGCACCACGTCTTACTATCCGTTCGGGCTATACGCTTATGTACTAATTACACTAATTGCTTTAGGGATTAGCAAGGTTATATTTATAGGAAGTGTACCCATATTTGCGTGGAGGGGGACTGGAAAATCCCTTTGGAAAAACCACCCTCAGAACACCCAACTGAGATTCGAGTCTCTATATACCCATCATCGACAGTTTAATCTAATGAGAAAGTAGCGTCTTAGACCACGTGGTCACCGAAGCGGGTGAGTAATAATTACAATATTATGTTAGAGCAGAACGTCTGCGTGGCAGTTTCTAGCTAACCAAGTTGGCACTCTTAAGAGAAAAAAAAATTGTGTTTAAATTAAGTGATGTCTATGACCAATATTAAAAAAACTTTTAAGATCTACATCTGTATGAAATTAAACTAAATATATCTAGTTAAATAATATTTTATTTATTTTAACAAACTTTTTTGTGTGCTTAAAACTGTAAAGATAGGGAATAGGAAACTACAAGCTTCCAATTCACCCCAGCCAGGATCTTAACCATTGCCTCCCAGAGGTGGCTAGCCAAAGCCGAAACTCATCAATCTAGACAGTGGATAGCACCATGAAGCTATCACATCAATTACCAGAGAATTGTTCGACCATGTCTACCCCCCAACCCTGCAACAGACTGTCCGGTAATTAGGGGCACAAGGATCGTAATAGTATAGAAAAAAAAGTCATCCTACCCCTTAAACCGTGCTGGTGGTTGATTGCTACTTCGTAATGTTTGTTATTGATTTATATATTTGAAAATTGGGGTGGGGGGTTTTGGTAACGTTTAATATAGGATCCCCTTCTAGACGTGATCACGCATGTATCAGGCGAACAGAAGCGTTTGAGCGCTCTAACGAGAGGAAAGGTTGATATCGGTTGGGGATGTGAAGTGACGTGGGTAGGAATAATCTCTGGGATAGTCTCTGAAACATACGTGTGGACTTCGAAAGCAGGAAATAAACCCTCCGTTTACCTCAAAAAGTAACATGCTTATAGTTGACGGTTCCTCTGTGACGTAGCTTATAAGATAGGGTCATAGTGTACGG
Organism: Timema genevievae; assembly: GCA_902155825.1. Lineage (NCBI taxonomy): Eukaryota > Metazoa > Arthropoda > Insecta > Phasmatodea > Timematidae > Timema > Timema genevievae. The sequence continues at coordinate 3,051 of CABFWO010000280.1, read as the reverse complement.
CAAGGTAAGACTTTACGAGTAAAAGGAGTGACGTAAATATAAATGGTACGACACAATCGTACATACTTTCTCATAAAGTGTATTATTTTGTGATAAAGTTTTCAAAGATAAGTTATCTGTAAACGACTCCCTGGTAAATTTTTTCTTTCAAACAAAAAAAAATTATTTTGATAATGATATGAAAAATCACTTCAGATATAAAGGTTAAATAATATTTCTAGAACTTTTTTTTTAAATCACCAAATTTCAAAAATTAGTCTAATCATCTAATGATTATTTTTTTAGAAAAATGAAAATAAATTCTTACTTATCGATTAAAAACACTCGTTACATATCTATTTTGAAAAAAAGAGGTCAAGTATTTTCGGAAAAAATTTAATTTAAAAAAAAATTATCCTTAATTTGACGGATAAAATAAAAATAAAAAATCTTGTTGTGTGACCATATAACATAATAGGTATTAAGTTTGAAAAAATCTATCAAACCATTTTGGCTCTCGAGGGACAGACAACATTGTAAACCCCACTCTTTTGGGTTGGGGAACACTTCAAGAGACAAGAGACATCATAATCTTGAGATAAAAAAATTCACGATTACAATATTTTCTCTATGTAAGAAAGTTAATTAAATAAACTCGATAAATCACTAGTGGTACAAGTTCAAAATGAATCTTCTTCCTCTCTCTGTTTCTTTCTCATTCATCAGTACTTTCTCAGCAGTTCGTGAGAATGGTGGATTAAACATTCACTTCTGGGACGATAAAGTTAAATCGATCTGTTCAGAGGATAACAAAAAGTGAAAATTTGATATATTTTCACTGAATGATTGTGCTGTGAGTATTAGCCCTGCTGCTAAAAGAAATAGACGATGTTATTTATATTAAAACTGTAATTTTATCGACGTACTAGCTTTTAGGCCTATCTATGAGAGGTTTGTTATAATACTAATCAACCTCACACAACATAACCTTCAATTAATAAGCGCATTCAATGTTAGGTTTGTCAAAAATAAGTATATTTCTGTCGTAAGAGTGGATAAAGTGAGAGTGAACTAAATTAATTATATTTTTAATAAATGAACTATAAAATTTTATAAGAAAAAACCACGTACAAATGCCCATGGCTGAAAATTTGCTTGGGTTGATGGATACCAACCATGTACCATCTAATTCGGAACAACGGTTTAACTGGGAACTGCCTCAGTCTCAAAATAAAGGGGATGCTAGGATCTACAGGTGCCAAATCGGGTATCGGTAAGAAACATACATTCTCTGCTAAAATATTGCATGGACTATATTTTTTATTCAAGTTCTTCACTGCTAAGTAATTTCACTCTGTAGGACCTGTTAAGTAATTTAAGTACTCAAGGAGCATTATTATATTTAGCTATTTTAACTTTAACTTGTGTGGTGGTATTCCTAATATCAAACTGTTTAGAAACACTACCGAATATCTAGCTATCTTTCCCTTGCTCATACTTACGGTCAAATGAGTTCACACTAATGTAACAAAGAACCTCTCCTTTTAAAATACTGAATAACCTCTTCGTTTATTTGTGCAACCTCATCATTTTTCGGACCCAGAATGGCCATTCGAAACATCAATTGGACTATTTCAAAAATGTTTCTGAACTAACGAGCTGTGGGTAAGTATTTACTCTCGTTCTTCCATTATATTTTCTTTCAATCTGTATTTTTTCCGTATTCCATTAGTCACTCACATTATCCAATAACGAAAGCTATTTCTATTTCATACATTATTATTAAATGGATAATTTTAAACTCCTTACACATCTGAGAGTGTTGAATTAACACTTGTCTGGACGATTGCTGTCCTATAGGAATGTGGAAGAATTAATAACATTACCTGAAGTCATCCCCCAACAGTAACACTTCTTCCAAATTGAAAATGAATATATAAACTATAGCCTATTCTGCAATAAATGATTGACTTCATCTATTAAATGGCTCGGATCCATGGTTGATTCATCCCTTATTAAAAATTTGGCCTCTGACGACGGTTGCATCATTAAATGTCGTCTTAGAGCAGGTTATTTTTCTGCGTTCAACGTCAAATATATACTGCTGCAAACCTGTTCTGCTTTGTTCGTGACAGACATAATACCTTGAAGGATTTCCAGAATGTGATGTGAAATAGTCCTATAGTTAATCTCTCCCAATTTACGCCTTGTGTGATCAGTATATTTTGTGCATCTTATAGAGACAAATTTTCACAATCAAAACATCAGGGAGAATTATCATCGTGTTTCCTGGCAGAGTCCTCATGAAGATACAAAATAAAGTTTCTCAAAACTTCTTAGGCTCAGATGATGAACCAAATACACAAGTGAAGGCAAAATATAACCGAAAGGATATTTTCAAGATGCCTTTTACTTAGAGTAGTCATTGATTTGTCTGAATACAAATGTATATAATTGAAATCTTGAATTAAATAAGCATGTTTAACGTTTCCTAATTATTTATCATTTATTTTTTTTGTCAAAGAAACACTTCTCTTTACTAATATAAATACGAAACAACAAACAAAACTATTAAAACAAATCACTGTATCATAATCTGTAATTACTCTTTAGATTTGATATTGAAATTTACATTCTAGTTTCGCCATGATTTTGACGTGAAAATAACATGACGAATTAAAATAATTGAATACATCACGTTTTTATTTTTTATCAATTTTCAAGTTTGAAAGTTTTGCGCACCTCTTGAGTACTTCATCTATAATTTCAGCATATTTTAGATTTCTTGCCCATTGAGAAGTACTAAAAATTATCTGGACAGACATATATATATATATATCTATATATATATATATCTATATCTATATATATATCTATATCTATATATATATCTATATATATATCTATATATATATCTATATCTATATATATATCTATATATATATCTATATATATATCTATATCTATATCTATATCTATATCTATATATCTATATATATATCTATATCTATATATCTATATATATATCTATATCTATATATCTATATATATATCTATATCTATATATATATA